>OZ026621.1:85322106-85344606 GCA_964020975.1 Hermodice carunculata | reverse complement strand
CTTGTCCGAGATACGCCTTGATTCTAGACCTTGCTGCACTGTAGACTTAATGCACTGGCTGCTCGTAGAACATGCTAGGTATGTCTTGAGAGATTGTCAATATACGAGGCCGTTGCATAATGGCTTTGCATAAGGTGTATGCGAAAAGCATCACCGTGCGACTTTCTGCGTTCAGTTGATAACATTTGTGTTGGGCTGAGCAAAAATATGGCCTTTCAAACGTCACTTGTCGGGCAAATGGGACGTGGTGCACAGTATGTCTCCGATGCGTCCTTCATACAATGCCATTTTATACAGTGCTATATGGCTGGGTGTGCATTACCAATCAATACTTTAAACACAGCCAGAGGTACTCCAAACAATGCAGGGCAATTTGTTGACGAAGCCCCTGTGATCCAAGTATTGCGAGCCTGCGTCTGAACGTGTCAAATATTATAGCAGTGGATATCTTGAGTATAATTGGAGTAATTATTCATGTAAACACTGCAACCGCGAAACAGTTACACAGTTTGCTCAAATATGACTCGCTTTTACGAGGGATTCAGCGTCTGTAGCAAATCACTGCACAAGATCCGGATGATAGTCAGATGTAGGAATCCAGGGGCAACGCTTAGAATCCCCTTTGATTGGCCCAGCTTGATGAGCCATTCGATGTCTTGACCTATCAGAACGACATGCTTTGCCATGCGCCGTTGAATTAATTATTAATGTTTGAAATAAAGCATACAATTCCATTTGCAATATATTAGAGGCTGCGTACGGCTCGTGGCCGTATAAAGGGGTGAGTGTTTGGTGGGAACGAGCAAGGTGGAGCACATACCTGTCACCCATACATAACACCATACAGGTACGTAAATATCTTTAGTATATCTATATTCAAATATGCATCAAACGGGGATGATGAATACATCCCGGGAGCCAGGTTGATTTGCTATGTTGTCTGATGTACTGCTGCACGCGGATGCGTGCTGTACGCTGTGGGATCCAGTACGACCTTCGTCAGCAGAGTGCGATCTTGTATCCTGACGTTAGTACTACCTGTTCGGATGGCGGCTTTGTTCTGCGATACTATGATGCTTTATGCAGGGAAGAATTCGCATAATTCTGGTATTTCTATTCCAGGGTCATCCGAAGTTTCATTACTATTTCAGTTCCCAAACATGCATAGCTAGATAACAGGGACAACGACACGAGTCCGGTCCATTGATGGGGATAACGTAAGAATTAATTATTCATGTACAATATGTGGTAAACACATTAAAGCCTTTATCCTATGTGTGGTACTTTTACCAAGGTTGCATATCGGCACATAAAACGAATATAACGGATATATTACCTCCCCATCACTGATGATGGGTCGAACAAAGGAGTTGGGTTATCTTTTTATTAACCCCAAACAGACGTGGAAAGAGCTGATCACGAGAGTTAAAAATTATCAACTTGCTGTTTTCAAGATAAAAGATTCAACGTGCAACTAAAAATGGGGAGCATACTTTTCTTGATGAAAGTTTATTTTGGTAACACAGCTAGAAGTTTGAGCGCTACTGTTAAAGAACTAAGTGAAGATTTACAAGTAGGAATTTTTTTAAGGCAAGATAAATGTGCGGATTTTCAGGTTTTCAATGGCAAAACATGGGTGGGTGGGGGGAGAATCAGTTTAATAGTAGAGGCGCTACACTGCTTTTACTCGGTAAATGAGGTACATGTACCGCCTATATATCATCCACGTGGGGCTAACAGATATTGCCCAGTGCCACTTTTTCACATTGAACGTTCCGTTCAAGATTAGGCAACGATTTTGATGGCAAAATACGTTGCTCTTGCAAAACTATTCACTTGGATGCAATTTGGATCATTGTACGCCATTCAGTAACTAAGTTGGCACCTTTCCTTGTCGCGGGTTGAGCTCATTTTGCCCAACCCAGCAGGCAATGAAGGTTGGTCCAGCATTGGCAAGGATAACCCAGCATTGGGACAATGTTTGGCCATGTTATATATTAGCCATGTTATATATTGCTAGTTGAAAAACAACGTAAAGGAAAGCGTTCATCTATTGTGTGTTATCATGACACATGTTTCTCCATTTCTAATTCAAACATTTTCTATAAAACGAGAACAAAATAAGTAAAAATGTAGCAAATAGCAATTCACATCTGGGTGTGGTGCTTTTGGCCTATTTAGCCGGAAAAGGCCTAAAACAAATAGGCTGTAAGAATACGGGATTCAACGGAGGAATCGTGATAACAAATCGGTCAGACATGTTATTTAAGGTAAATCTGTTTAATTTCTTGAGTACGGAACTTAGTGTTATGTTACATTTACTACAAAATAAGGGTTTACTGGTACATTAGGGGAACTAATTACCAGTACTTCATTTTTAATTATTATTCTTTTCAGGGTGGGATTTACGCGGGAACAGCTCTGAGGTCGTTGAAATTATAGCAGGATAAATCTTTATATGTCGGGGACAGGATTTGCTCCATATTTCAGCGACTGCCAAGCTAAAGATGCATTAATATCTAATTTCTTATTCCTATAAATCTCAACTTTCACAATTTAACTGCCCATGCTTTTGATTTCGGGAGCACAAAACAAAAAACAAAACAAAAAAAAAACAAAAACCCCCCCCAAAAACCAAACCCCCCCACACTCCTCCCTCCAAAAAAAAAAAAAAAAAAAAATTAAAAAAAAGTAAAAAACCCCAAAACACCCCCCAACACCAAAGCAAAAACAAAACAAAAAAACAAGAAACAAAAACAAAAACAAAACAAAAAAAAAACACACACTAAAGCACAAAAAGAAAGAAAACGAAAAAAAAATAAGAAACAAACACAAGGAACCGAAACAAACAAACAAACAAACAAACAAACAAACAAACAAACAAAATCGTTTGTGGCTTTGGGTGCGATCCAAATTCTCGAGTAGATGCATGAGACTTCTATTGTAATCAACTCGATAGCTTCTTGCTGGTTTCGAACATCAAATTAAAACGGCTATTTTGAAGACTTCTTCGAAAAAACACCCGATATCTAAGAGTCTCCTTTAATTGTGACATTTCCATTGACTAAGAGGCTCATATTCAAGCAACAAAGAAAACAGTAGTGTCTAGTATGGACCTCTACGAATTCACAGATACACTCAGTTCCTGGAAACCGAATGTCGTCACAGCAGACAATGTAAAAACATCTTGTTTGGCACCCAACGTCACATTCTGCACCCGTAAAACGTTACTTCCTCTATTTTCCATTTTTAGAACGTAATATTAAGTGTGTTCTAAATTTATTGATTGCATTGCTTCTTAAAAGAAGATTTATTTATCAAATAATCACCTGCTACATTCACAATACGTTATCTTTTTAAAATATTTCCATATTGATTATAATAACCACCTGTAAAAAGCACAAAGCCAACATCAGCGGTGTGTCAGTGACAGTCGTCGATCCAGTCGCTTCTGTGGTATAAAAAGGGTTAAATGTACCTGCTGCTAACTGGTTCACTATGTCCTCTTATGTGACCGCAGTAACAGCAGACAGATATTTATTCTGCACATTATTAGTTCAACAACACTGTTAAGAAAACTTTTTTTTTTATATGCTTAAGGGACATTGTGTTTGCTTCCAAGCCTTTACAATTTTTTTTTTGAAGTTGATGAAGTATTGAGCAAGGTATCTCATGTTCTAGGGAATCTGATTGTTGATGCTAATGAATATCCCTCTTTATACCCCTTTGAAAAGCTAGACATTCCACGTATGGTAAAATATGTGTAATTAGCGGAACCGGATGCGATGTTCTGTGTTTTGTCGCATGTTTTGATTATAAAATCTTTCTAATGCAAATAAGCCAGATCGCCTTTTGTAAGAACTCCTATCCCGGATGTAAGGCGTTGCTACCACCATTCAAATCGTGATAGCATCCTGATTAATCAAAGTACACAAGGTAGAGGATACCTTGTGTAAAGGTCCCAAGTATTATTCTGATCAAGAAAACCACAAGGCTTATCAAGCTTATAATTATTATAAGAGTAACCCGTTGCTTTGATATGGCTGAAGGTGTGTGATTTACATCAGGCCATTTAACTTCCATTGACGTTCTTTGTGCTAGGGTTTGCTAGGTAGACAGGATCCGCAAATACTACCATCTCGGCAACCGGTAATGAATTTACGGAACTTCGTAATGCAATAAAGGCATGATTTATTGCGCAATGCACTTAATGAAATGGTAATACCAGTATTATAACAGCCCAAAGTCCATGAAACAGCAATGTTTTCTGCCTAGCATACTGGTCAGCTTTTAAAGGAACACGCCTTTGTCTTTACATAGGAGGACCGTACTTAGGAGTACGTGCACTCCATGTATTGTTATACTCATGGTCGGCTTTCTTGCTGCTTCTGGTGTTCGTACATACGCTGAAAATCATTCATTAAGGAAATTAAATGTTGCGAAGTGTTAAATTTTTTTTGTTTTAAATTTTTTTTTCAATCTGTGACATTAAAAAATTGATCGATTTTGAATTGATTGTTTTTTTATACATCATTTTACTTCATTCCACTTTAGTCGCCTCGATTCGCCTGAACTGTGGATGCTATACCTAGCTCTTGATTGTTGCCATCTGCTAAAAAAAAAAATCCTGAATAGCAGTTCTTTGGAGTGAATTATTTCTTATTGACAATATCGTCAAATGTCAAATGTATCCTTTCTATGTTCTTAATACATTAACATTTACTTCAATGCCATCATGTTAGTCTACATATTATGAAGTATTGTAACGCTATTTCATATTTCAGATGCCAAATAAGTGCCCCATTCATTGAAAATTTCGGCAAATTATATCCAAGCTCAGAGGCTCTTCCCATAAACTAATAATGATTCCTGGCATAAATTATCTCTTTCGTCATAATTACTGCTGGCCCAGCGCCCTTCCTTGGTCTAGCAAAGAAAGCCGCTGACCTGGAATATGTTGTTTTGTCAGACCTGATTGAAAATTGTCGTACGCGTTCAGCTGAAACCTGTATTATGCTGTAGGCTGCTTTCTCAAGTTTTACTGGCAAAATAACACCCACCCCCCGTCACAAACACGTGTTTGATGTGCGTGTCTGTGCAGGCAAACTACCACGTGATGTCATAAAAAATGGTTTTCTCTGAGGAAATGGAAAGGATACAATTGTAAGCCGTCAGCCCAACATGCAGCAAAGCCTCGTGGTCTTTCGTATTATGCTGCTGTATGCATGGTCATAAGTCATATGTTGAGATCCCTGATAAAAACAAACAGGCTTCGTGCGAGAAAGACAATCTGCTGGGATTTAATAAAATCTAGCAATAAAGTAGGAATGAAGTGGCTGCCGTATGGAACCACTCAGATATATAAAACCAAGGCTAACATGTTTATACTGTGCTCTGGCGTAATGGCAAAAAAACCGCCTCTTTTCCTGGACAATGAATTACTGAGTATAAAGGCAGACGGCAGGACCTATTATATGCATCTATTGCAGATAACACACACACACACACACACACACACACACACACACACACACACACACACGTGTGTGTTTCTGTATTAATTCCTTCATTTGAGGTAATTAACACACACACACACATCTAACTCGTTCAATCATGTAACATGTCATGTAACGTGTCATACACTCATTCAACAGTAGGATTATATGGGATTTTTCGGGCTTTCTTGGAGGGAAATGAAAACTGAAATGTTTGAATACTAAGTACATCTGCGGTGACGTCTAACACAGGAAGCAAGACTTAGACAAGATTCGCACTTGCTTGATCTGGAGCATTTCCGTCTTCACGAAGATCCAGATATTGATCGACGCTATCGAGCAATTAATCAAACTCGCCATCACCATGGTAACGGGTTCGCTCTAGTGCTGAATTTGTCCAAGGCTGGCCACAACACATCCATTAGGTATATATGCACTATATGTCAAATAAATAAACCCCAATCATAGATTCCATGACGGATTACCACAAGTTTATGGATGTTCAGCGCAAAATATAAACTAACTATCCTCTCATCAACAAGATTATTCATAGACTTAGAAGTGTAACACTTACCCATTCATGAATGTAAAATCTGCATTTATGAGTGGACATGGCTTGATAATACACTTAATATATAAACATCTGGTAAGTGAGGATCCTTTTTAGTTAAACTTAGTACAAAGGGTTAACGAGGCGTTGGGAGGAGATGCTAGGCTACGTTTAAATCAGCACCAAAACGATCTGTGCCTTTTTTTCATAAACGACTCGAAGAAAGAATGCTAAATGATGACAGGTTGTCTTCATACAGCATGTGATTCATGATACTGTCAATGTTGTAAACACAACAAACAAGCAAGCAAACAAACAATTTTAATACACCCTGCATATAGATTCAGCCATACCCATCTTTGGGACCAGGACTGGTACATTTTATTAAAAAGTGTTGAGGTAAATCAAACTGCCTCGTCAAATAACTGACAATTCTTTTCTGGCGCCAAATGACACTGAAAGTCAGAAGAGGTAAAGCTTTCATCAAAATCTTAATTTTGTCTGATCGGAAAGCCAAAACAGTCTATTTTTCATTAATTATTACTGTGTTTTCCAGCTATATTTTATAAAGTTTTGAGCAAAATATACGGAAAATCAAAATTTTTGTTGTATGTTATCTGGAACCTACGTGTATTCCTTCTACTAATGAAGAATATCTAAAATGTTGCATATGGCCCGAACACGCAATTTCCAGAGTTCAGTAATATAATATTACATGTTTATTGTCAAAATATGTTACTCCGGTTGATAATTTTCTTGTTCCTATGGATAGATGATGCATTATACCTGTGCTTAATCCACGATGCAAAGATATAAAATTAAATATGTCCGGAAGCTGAATCATACCACTAAACGAGTAGTCATGGTGGAATTTGATATTCAAGTTGACTTGCACTATCAAATTCCATTTGGTATGAACCGCAGACGTTATTGGAAAAAATACCATAAATGTGAATTGTGCATGACGTATGAGAAAGTGGATGGGTGGGGCCTAATTTTTTCTTTGTTTTAGTATCAGCAGAAGAATTACATGGGATATTTACATTTTCGCCTGCTGTGTAGACGCAGTCTTATTTACGAACGGTAACGTTTCGCCATAACTTCATCCATGGTAAACTATATACATCAATTCATTCAATTATCTGTCTCTCGGAATATATGTGAAAAGCATACATTCTCGTGATAAACTTTGCTCTGTTTGCCTCTTGAAATTCAGGATAAAAAAAAACAATATTGTGTAAAATGACACATTGCCTGTCAAAAAGGTACATATTCCATGAACTTATACTTGTATTAGGCGACAGTTAGCAACGACCTAACCTTTCTCATATCAAGAACGCGGAACAGAGAGAAAATTGATTATAAACCTGTCGCCAGGAAAGATGTTTGTTCATACATCTTGCAAAACAACAAGTAAAAAGCAACAGTTGGAAATGTCTAAATACATTTATGAACATTTTCACCGTTTAACGCGGGGGGGGGGGGGGGGGCTTTACGCAAGAGAATACAGTATGCAAAGTGTATGTATCTGTTTTTTAACAATGCTTTAATACCGAATGTGGTGCTTCCATGCCTGAACCTAGCTTATACCTCCATGTTTCATGCAGACGCTGAGCCGAGACTAGCTTAACAACCACTATGTCTTCTCCATTAACTTAATGGTGCTTAATCTATGAACAATAGCAGCAGTTGCAGGCGACAAGGCGGAATAAAATTCCAGTCTTATTGGGCGGGTGGTGGTTTTGATTTTCATTCGCGTATTCTCGAAGGGCCGATAAGCTGGTGGGGCCTGATGGATGGAGTGGAGTTGCGTATCTCAAGGGGACTGGTGCGAATTAAATATTACTGCATCCAACTGCCTAAACAATATTTCTTCTTCTTTGTGTCATTTCATATCGGTGAACACGGCTGAAGCTCTTTTACATAGCTCGAATTTTGACCCAGTTTTATGTGCAAGGAGCCAGTCTCATTACTATATCTCCGTTAATTAAGGTTTCCTTTTTTTTCCCCAGTTTGTTTCTTTTGTTTCAGCCATTCTATATTGTGTGGATTTTAAGGTTTTGTGGAAAACTGAAATTTGTATGTGATATTAATGATATATTTAATGGATCTCTCAGGACTTTTGATTACATTGCCGTTTCACCTCATTGTAGTTTCACTTTGATTTCATAAAAGAGAATTATTTCTGAAAAGTTTTACAGAGCAAATAGTTGGCAACACATGAAATAGTCATTAGATTACCTTTAAGAGTGAAAATAATCAGGCGGAAAGATGAAAAGAAAAAGGAGCGATACAGACTTTTAATTTGCACACACAGTATGTTCACTGTACTAAAATATTAACCAAATCACTTGCACGTACACGCTTCATGCCAAATTTTACCCACTTTCATATAGTTGGTAGGAAAGGCATAAAATTATGTTCGATTGAAAGATTACAGGTGCTGGTAAGTGACACGCAGACTCGTCCTGGTAGGGCCTGACGTCATACTATGATTATATGCCCCCCCCCCCCCCCCCCGTCTGCTTGTCTGTAAAGGTCACAATACTCAGAGTAAGGAAGCAAATAACAAACACTTCTCTAGCATGGTCGATCTGACATACAGGTCTACTTCACTTGCTGTGTCATATGACTATCTAGGACGTTTCGACAGCAACCATGCTTTACCTGTCAACAACATATGTTGATTTTTCAATGTCACAATTATTTCTGTGTTGTGTGCTGGTTATTCTTAGTAATTGACCCGACTGTTCGTTTCCAACAGTTTGGTATGCCAAAATCCACGATACAAAGATTCTACATAATCAAGATGCTGGAAAGTGCTCTTAACTGACTATGCGTCATCAATCAATTATTGTTCAAAATTTCTGAGGCATTTCAGGTATAAGGGAGAGGAAAATGTACTATGATTTTGCTCATGGTGTTCCCGGATTATATCGATTATTGAACACAGGAGGACAAACAATGTGCGCAGCATACAAGCAGTGCAAGAATAGCAGCCATACTCACAATAATTGTTTTCCCAATGTTGCCTATTAAATGGGAGGTAGAGAGAGAGAGAGAGCGAGAGAGAGAGAGAGAGAGAGAGAGAGAGGAGAGAGAGAGAGAGAGAGAGAGAGAGAGAGAGAGAGAGAGAGAGAGAGAGAGAGAGAGAGAGAGAGAGAGAGAGAGAGAGATTCTTCGCTGTCGAACTGGAGTGATTTTTTTGTATCGCCTGTTTCTTGATTGCTGAGCATTAGTAAAAATGCACAGAATTTTTTAACCGTGCAAACCTCAAAGCACTTAGTCTGACAAAAGTTTAAACAAGTTGTGTCATCTCTGATAACCAGGTTAAGAAGTAACTTCCGTAGAAGTTACTGGCACACTCGATACATGTTACCTTTTTCTTTGGCAATTTTGACAAAAGTTCATGTGCTCTGAATTGAAATAACGATATCAACCAGGTATCACTTGTACACGAACCTTTCATTCAAGCACCAATATGTCTACAGTTACCACTAGAGAGCAGAGATCACACGAATGGTCCAGGTGAACAGCTTTCCTCCCACAGCGCATTTGACACTGGTGCCTATTACACACACACACACACACACACACACACACACACACACACACACACACACACACACACACACATATATATATATATATATATATATATATATATATATATATATATATATAGGGTAATGACTACAAGGAAGTGGTTCTGGGCAAAAAGACACAAAACAATATATATATATATATATATATGTATATATATATATATATGTATATATATAAACATGTGTATGTGTGTGTGTGTTTTCTTTGACGACAAGAACAAACCAATGAACACAATATTCAGATGACAATTATTTGGTTTAGTTTATATGAACACCTGTGTTCGTTAAGTAGGCCTATGTATAGTACCAATTTCCTCGCTGCATGCTTTTATAAATTTATTGTCAATCTACATGAATAAAACAGGAGGTACACCAGGAGAGCTTGCAAATAAAACGCCTGAAAAGTATTGTCAACAAATTAGATTCTATAAATGTGTGGCTGCTATAATCAACTCCACCCCATTCCCAGGTTTACAGACCACATAGAGCTTGTATCTGTTGTAGAGACACGGGGATTCTTGCTCCAACTTTTTGCTCATATATCTAATAACACTGTAAATGTGAGTGAAAATTAAAACGCATAAAGCATGAGCTCTTTTTTCCCATATATGGTGCGGAAGCCGATAAAAAAAGTGAAAGCTTACCTGTTATATGATGAAAAGGTTCGCATTGTGTATGCGTTTAAGGCTGAAAATAGAAACACACAAGCACGTAAATGTTTGAAACGTGTTCCTGTCAAGCTAGTTCATAGCACGTCAAAACAAAAACAAACAAAAACATCCAAATCCCAAATCACCGGTAGATTGGTCGAATATTTAATAATAGTTGCAGCTTAATAAGCAGGCTTCTGATTTGCTAGTTTTTAGACCCTGAGATGGTGAAGGGCCTAATAGCTTCTGGAACAGCATCATTATGTCAGGTCATTTGCATGCCACAATCTTCTCTTGTAACGCTTACCGTAACTGTCGATCACTGGAGTTGAGTTGAGCTTCCATGGCGGAGTAATGTTTCATGACTCTTACATAATTGTTGACTATAATTCCAGAGTCAAATAATGCACTTTGTCAAATAAAAACATTCTTTCTGAGTTGTTGAGTAATAGACTAGGTACCATCCATTTCCGTTGTGTTCATCTTTTTAATTGGAAATATAAGCAAGATTGAGTGCAAGGGCTTTATGGTCTCTCACAGTACAATCTGCATAATTTGTGGCAGCAAAACAAGGGGATATGGAATTATTTTTGAAGGGGTATGTATTTGGTCAAAAAGTTATTATGCTTTAGAAGCAACAGTAAATAAATAAACAATCAATCAAACAAACAAATGAATTACTAAATTGTAATGTGCGATTTACGCAATTTGCTTAGAGGATACCAACACAATTAACATGGATGGTAGGGATTTTTTTTGAAAGAAATATAAATATTACATATCGTGAATTTTATGCACGCTTGGCAGAAAGCAATCTTTCAACTAGTTTTTAACAATTGCCCGATATCTTAGCAGTTCTCCTCATGCCATTATATCGTTACTGCGTGATGACTAACCTACTCTTCCACAATGTTTAATAGCAAACAACTGTTTGGCGATATTGTGTGAGAAGAACGCACGAGAAGCTGCATCGTGTCCATGCCCATGATGTCCGTCACAATTTTTTTGTGAACACGATACAGCACAAATACAAGGACAGCTACAATGCACAAGTTCGCTCTCCTTTCATATCTAGGCTCCTAAGCATTATAAAAAAAATATAGAACAAACTGCATTTTAGATTGCCTGCTTGTATCGACCGATTTACCTATGTTGATGCAGCAGAACTTGTGACAAAACTAGATAAATTTATATGCAGGACTATTTTGACTATTTGAGCCCTAAAATTCACTGCTTTGGCCGGTATACCCGACTTTAACGACCAAGTCACACAACTGAAATGAAAAGAGCTGGCATCTGTATGCCATCTTCCACTTTTTATATCCAACATCTGGTAGATCTCTGGACATGTATGGAGATGTATGCAATTTGAAAATTCCGAAAAGCAAACTTATTCCAATGATAATTGGAATTAACCACCCGCTGTCAGTCGGTCCGAGCAAGAAACAGTTGACCAATGCCATGATTGATGATGTCATCGCCCGAAGTGTGTGGCAGACGTTGGTTGCAATGTCACGTGCGTGCAAACGTTACGTAGGCACAGACACAAATAAACAAGATGGTGACTCGGAAGTACAATTATTGTTGGAGAATCGTGCCAGTTAAAGTGAGGGCGGCAGGAATGATCATGACCAAGCACACATCAAATCCCAATGTGGGCAGAATCCGTTGGATTGGGTTTGAAATTAATCTTTTGCATTTCCCTGTGTCCGTTGCTTCAATCCATAAACTGTATTAAACACCTTATAAAATATCTTACAGGTGTCAATTACCCTAACTCTGCGGCACGGCTCAGCATGCAATTACAAGTTCACTTAAAAGCATGTGTAACTACGGCGTGTCTTAGTGACCTACCAGAATGACATTCATCGCTTGGCAGTCGGTCGTTTGGTTCTGCAGGGATAGGCGGGAAATATTGACATAGCATGCAATACCATATGAAGACGGCAGCTTAAGATGTCCCTTGATGGGCATTACCACGGCCTTTTGCCGGCAGTAACACTTGCCGTAAACAGGATGTACATCGCTGCTAAGAGAGCATCAACAAAAGTCGCATATAAAACTTATTTTTTAGTACATACAAAGTTGGTTTATGTGTTAGCTGTGAGAGTTTGTTTTTTTATTGGAATAGTGTTTTTGCTTATTATGCCGGCTGTTTAGAGTGAAGAACGCAATCTTTCTTAGAACCCGCCCACCCACGCACCCCCAATTAGGCCTATATAGTATTAAACATATATATTCAGGGTTTCCATGCGGATGTATTCGTATGATGGTTTGTGAAATACAAGATATGTGACCAAAAGGCTGTGTGTTGTCTTTGAAAGCATCCATCACGAAAATCATGTTTCTTTCTTCACGTAGTTAGGGATCATGTCAGTGTCACAGTTAACGTCCTATAGGACGTTAGGGGGTGAGTGGGTCCACAGCTGCCGACGTTAATTTCACTAAAGCATGACAAAAACTTCCTAGCGCTAAAGATTAATGCATTCAATGTCTGTTCCATTTAAGGTGTATTTTTGTGGTGCATCCATCTCACAGAGTTCCTCAAGGCTAAAGTGTACTTTGCCGAACCTTACAGAGCAGCTGCATGCTGTGTAAAGTTCATGTGCAGTTAACCGTTCTTTGTCACCCATTTCATAGCATATATTCTTCTGGCACTTTGGTCACACTGTGACAAGAGCAGACAATTTCGACTTAGTCCTCAACTTTACACAAGAATAAATCAAAGGAACCAAAAACAAAATACTGGATTAAAATATATAGGCCTACTCAAAATATCACAAAAATAAATAAATAAATAAATAAATAAATAAATAAATAAATAAATAAATAAAAATAAATAAATAAAATAAAATTAAAAAAAAAATACAACGCGAAAGTAAGTTCCTGTATTTTATTTGCATGTTTTATAAAAAAAAATCTTCAGAACAACATCTTTCGTATGACGTTAACTGTGACACTGACACGATCCCTTATTAGGTTTTCACAGGATAGGGCGAAGCCTGACTACTATTCTTTGTGTTTGACAACATTGTATGGAACTCTGCACCTGTTACTTTGACAGCAAGAATATTTTATAGTATACCAAACACGTTTTTCAAGTGGGTCATGTGTATAATATTTGAATGCCATAAATAATATTTAGGCCTATTCCCTCAAATCGGTCAATCACAAACGTTGATTCAAGACGTCGGCTGTTTCGTCTTTTTCCTTCGGGAATTTTACGCATTCCGAAAATAGTTTTCAATGGAGACCCCCTGATGATACAATGCATAACCGACCTCTTCCCCTTGTGGGTCTTAGCGCACACAATATATACTGAAGTTTGCTTTTGACTTGACTGCGCTGTCGTTGAGGAATAGTAATAATAGGGCATGTCGCCTGTAGGTGGCACTACAAGTAACTTCCCGTGGTATTAACTTGCTGAAGTTAGGAGATAGACAAAACCTGATTCCTTTATTGGTCGAAAATGTCACATGCAGAATAATGTATCTGACATTCCCCACTGAATCACAGACCCTACACAAGAGCTCACCTAGGGCCAGGAAAAGCTATTGACTCATATCCTAACCAAGAAGTATTAACGGGACCTAGTGGGAGACGGGAAGGGGGCGATACATCTACGGTTCCCAGGAAGCGTTACTTTCCGTCATCGAGATAACAATATTCCCATTTAAAAAAAAATTATACACGGACTCTTATATCCTCAACCTTTCGATTTTTCGACTTATCCATACCTTTATCCAATATTCAACCTGGAGGATAAATTGTTTTACAATGTATTAAGGCTCTGCTTTGGACTTTTGGTATGTTTGGAACGAAAATTGCCTGAGAATGTTAATGAGGACGGCTTATTTTGGTATGCTCCACCAAGCAGAGTTTTTCTACAATCAGAAGAAATGGCTGGGAAAACAGAATTACGAAACCACGCCGAAGGAGTAAAGTAGCAAACAGGAAAACGACCTGATTCAACCTGAAGTGTCTTTTGTATCACTGGTGTCATTTTGTCACGTTTCGTTTTGGCCAAATTATGCGTAGCGTGTACTCTGACTGGAAGATCTACTCCAGAGAGATGATTGCATCAGGACATAGATGAATTGCGTAGTTATATTGGGTGTCAATGTAAGTCCACGTGCATGCACTGCCATAACACTGGTCTGCGTGCTGAGATGTCGTAATTAATGTCAGAGAGTCATTTTCAAAGGTATAAATGACAAAATATGTGGACACATGACGTCACTTAGATCTTGTTCCACTCAGCCAGTGCTGTTCAAATATGACATGTAGGGTTGCATTGTCTGTACGTAATAAACAAAAAAAAAAAAAAAAAAAAAAAAAAAAAAAAAAAAAAGAAAAAGAAAAGAAAGAAAAGAAAAATTAAAACAATGCTATAATATCACTTTAAACGGGCTGTGATTTTGATAATCATACCGAACATTTATTTTGTGGAGACATTATTATAGATTTCTGATAAAATATCCGCACATAATAGTGTTTATGCACTCCTCCGCAAACATGGAGCGTGAGTCAAATAAGATGACTCATTCATATCGATGGCTTCATGAATACAATTCCACTTAGCTATCTCTCTGGAATACGGCTAAAATCCTTCGAAAGGGCTCTATGTGGAGAGTTTTGTGTCCTTACGCTTTGGTAAACACCTTATTATTTCAAATCTAATTGCGTGCCACACGGATTGACTGCCACTTGGCAGCATCACGGATAACGGGGCAGCATGTTACGGTTTCACATACGCATGAAATGCTCCCCGTCGGGAAATAGCCTGGGCCAAGAATTGAGCCATGACCCGTGGCGCAGAGCAGAGTCACGCACTGGTCGCAAGCCAACGCATGTATTAAAAATGCATTATGATAGAGAGTGAATTGTTCCAATTAATGGATGATGTTTTTGATTTGTAGAGAACATCGCGCATTAAAGCCAATTAAATTACAGATGATAAGAATTCGACTGAAGGAATAAGTCGCGTGTTTTGACTTTTCTTTTTCGTTACAAGACTATGCCTATAATGTCAGAAGTAGGTAAATGGGCGAATAAATAGGCTAAAATTTTAATTTCTTTTCGGAGAGGGGCCTTAATGGGCGATACTGAAGGGTTTATATTGTTGCAATCATGATCATATATGCGTAGGTCAACAGATTGTCCCTAGATGCTCAGGTACTTGGTTTGATCAATTTTATAGTAAACCGTAATGAGCCAGCACATACTAACTCTACTTTAAACATATTTGATTACCCATTTATGACATTCCGCACGGGCAGCTGTAAACATTTACATAAACACGAGAGAAACCCTGTACTTGGATGGAACTCTCCAAAAGCATTGAAAGATTCCATATGGGTTGGCTACTTCTCATTCTTCTGAAATCTGTAAGTTTTGTTTTTTTTGTTTGTTTTTGTTTTTGTTTTTTGTTTTTTTAAATAGGAAACAGTTAAGAGATTCCTTTGTCAGAAGAAATCTGTTGACCAGAAGATACACTTTGTGAAATAAATCAGTTACTGCATGTACGTTTTTGGCAATTAAACTTGAAATTACATCACTGTCAGCTATTCTATCCCCCAAAAAGATTAATCAAAATAAAAGCAAGCGTAGATATAACTGGTTATCACATGGCTTAATAGTAAGACAGCGATTCTTTACGAGTTTATTGACTTATCGTGTTAGGGATAAAGCCATTCTTTCGCCGATCATTCTTTGCACGCAAATTGTAAATGATATTTTATTTTGGACGTTTTTTTCTGGGCATCCGTCGCATAGTAACGACATACTGTCGTCACCTGATAGTGATACAACGGCATTTTTATCAAAGCAAAGCATGTTGCTTGTCATAGCGTTGCTCTCTAGATTTTTCCCCCACAGTGTATAAAGTAATGGGGAGGCGGGAGTCGAAGGGCGCTGCCAGCACAGGCGAAGTTCAAAGTTAACATTTCCGATAAGCAGCTAAACCCTCTGGTTAAATAATGGGGCCTGCGGAAAATTCTGACGTGTCCCAACAACCAAACTTTAAGATTTTACCAGTCTTTTTTTTTTTCGACTGCATTTGTGACAGAGACGTCTATCTCTATACTCTGAGACACTCTTTCCGTCAATCAAATCGATATCAGAGGACAAAGCTAAAATATTCATCACTTCATTTTATTAGACGTTAGCACTGATGACAGCACGAATTATGTTTCCACTACAGAAACACATCATGAAAAAGACAAGTTGATCACACTCTTCCACACTTCTCATATACATGTATTATTGCCTGCAATGAGTTGTAGTCCCACGCATATTTTGTTTTTAGTCACTTCGACATGGCGCAAAGTGATATAAGTGTTGTTTCCATCGCTAAATGTTTATGTTTAAATCAATATTTTATACAGGTTCAATAGATGGTATGCAAATACTAGATTCCAAATATTTTGTCTAGAAATTGCATATGGTGGGAAGATATACAGTTTCCCTCTTTCTGCCGGAAATACATGAAAGCTCCAAAAGCGGCGAAAGCCTCTGTATTTCAGATAAGCTGTTTTTATTTCCATCGATGTAACAGCTGTTGACACAAACCAATCCTTGCTAGTTTGACGTCACACAAATAAGACATGACGTTATACCGCTATGTATGTGTCATTTCCACAAACCTGCATGAAAACGCTCATCAATACGACATCACTGAAGTGCAGTAACCTTGCATTAAGAAATTGGATTTTTGCATACTAGTATTCTGACATGGCAAAGCGGGTTGGTAGTTTGTCCATATAAAGAAATAACTTTATTGACACATACCATTTACACGGTGCCGTCAAAAGACATACACAAGCATAACAAAGACAAAATAAATCCCGTACAATAATTAAACAGAACGCTCCCCCAGCATGGGGGTATACATGAATAATCTTAATATATCTACGATCTACTACCTGAAGGTTTACGGGTGCTCCTGCCACTGTTGTTTTAGTGACCCATGAACTCATGTCGCTTTTTAAATGCAGAGTTAACAAATGTCAAGACTCAATTAAAATAGGGACGCTACCAAGTTAAGCTTTAACTGCTGCACGTGAGGCCTTTTTGTGCACACCGAGTACAAATTTGCAGAATTTGTTATGTAGCTGTTCAGGTTCAGCCTTATCACATAACTGATTGAAATTATTCGGATTCAGTTCTGTCACAACAAACATACTCAAGACTTCACTAACATAATCAAGAATAGGTTTAACAAGTGTTCTGAAAAGACTCAGTGCTTAATTGACATTATTGTTAAATGGGTATTGTCCAGTCTAAAGAGTGCCTCATGGGCCTGGTCTTTCAATTTATTAATGGCACAGGCAAAAACTCCTGAAGCACAGAATCCAATCCCAAGATAACAGTATCTTTGTGTCATTTCAATAATATTAGTACCACAGTAGAAGACAAGGGAATTGATTAATCTGCCTCCTTTGTTAAAACTATGACCTTAGTTTGGGAGGCGTTAATGTTTAGTTGCCACGTGTTACAGTATTCATGCAATTTGGCTAGACACTGTTGTAGACTAGTAGCAAGCGCCAATAACAGAACAAGATCATCTGCATATGTTAGACTATTCAGTTTGAAGTCATGCAACAAGACAGGTTCACAGCCTTCATCAAAATGTCGGGAAGATCTGATAAGAATAGATTGAATAGAATAGGACCGAGGACACAGCCTTGCTTCACACCATTGTTTGAAGCGAAAGATTCAGTGTACACTGTATCTTTTTAATGCAGTATTTAACATTTTTATACATTGAAGGTAACAGACCGAGACCATCTCCACCTACATCTCTTGTAAGTAATTTGTACAGTTATGCATGCTGCCACACAGTGTGGAATGCATACATGAAACCAATATAACACACATATGGTATCTTACTTGGCTTCTCGTTTACATATTTGTCAATTATAAAGTTTTCAGAGTTACAATATGGTGTGCCGTTCTGCGTTGTTTCTGAAAGCCAATTTGTTGTGGTGGAATGATATCATTATTGTTAAAGTATATGTAAAGTCGTGAATCAAGTAGACTGCAGAAAAGTTTACAAAAGTGGCTTGATAATGCGATGCCCCTATAATTTGCTGGGTTGCAAACATCACCCTTTTTGTGTAATAGTACTACTATTTTTTTCCCTCCAAGCATCAGAAAAATCCCACTGCATAGAATTGTGTTAAAATAACATGGTGCATATTGGGCCCAGTATTTCTATTCCACATTTTAACATCTCGTTTAAGATCCCATCTGTTCCTGGAGATTTCTTTCGCTAAAGCCTTAGGACGGCAGTCCGTACTTCTTTCAGAGTGAATCAAAAGTTCAAGTCATTGGAAATTTTGTTTTTATTATTGCTGAGAAAGTCATCAATGTCCTGCCTCTGTGTTACAGTGGGGCTATTTCATGTTTTTTTGTTTGTTTTTGTTTTTGTTTTTTTTTAATTGGTCCATCCAGGTAGCAGAGTCGATTGGATTGACAGCTTTAGTTTTGGTTTGATTGCTTAAGTGGCCCTAAAGATTCCAAAATGTTGAAAGATCTTTTTCTTCTAACTGCTCCAACTGCTGTATTCATGTGTTTGGAAAAGAGCGTTTTCTTTGGTTTTATATATTTTTTTGTACTGGTTTCTTTTATGTCGAAAGTTTTGTAAGAAACTGATGTTATATTGCTGGTCATGTAAAATCGTGGCCAGCAATTTTTTGAATGTCTTTATATTATTCGTGACAAAGATTATCATACCATTTTTTATTCCTTTTGGTATTTTTTCTTACGTTTCTTATTCCCCACAAAAATACGTTTAACATGAGCACTATATGCTGTTTTGGTCATCATTTCTGTGACCCCTAAGACCATATCAGCAATATCACAGATTAGCCTCTGAATTTGGTTCTTAACACATTTTTGACATTCTTTAATTTCACTAGACAGCAGAACATTTCTAAACCTTTCATCATTCCCGTTTTGCCATATAAGTTTCTTGCCCTTCAATTACTTCAGTAACATGGTCAGTATGGCCTGTATTTAGACCCGCAGTGATCATGTAGTGTATTGATGCCACAGATATGTTATGAACATAGAAATATATAAAATCCCTGAGTAGACTTTGGTCTGTCAGCATATAATCTATCATGCTATGAGCATCCGTATGGCTAAAACAAGAACAGTAAACTAAACTATCTCCTAAGAGTCTATCATTGAGGAGGCGGGGGCCGCAGGACCTACAAAATTCGGGCACTGTTTGTCCGTGCAGATGTATGAACGGAGGGGATATATCGATAAGAGACTTTAAAAAACACACACACACATGCACACACACATAAATACATACATATGTATATATACATATATATATATATATATGTATATATATTCGAACATTTTACATCTGGGCGCTCAGAGTGGGCAAGGTGTGAAACTGATATTACTTGATACAATGTATATACATATTTATGCCTCACTTATTTGAATGGGCCATGGTACTTAATGTGCATATTCAGTTAACATGAGCACTATATGCTCGGTTGGCTGAGCGGTAAGACGGTCGCCTTTCACCTCTGCGACCCGGGTTCGATTCTCGTCCTGAGCAGCATGTGTTATATATATATATATATATATATATATATATATATATATATATATATATATATATAAGGCTCCGAAACATGTTGAGTAATTACCCGCTGAAGACCCTTTAATTTATTTGGGCTGATACACCCTGTCAAAATTGCACAAGGGAACGTGTGCAATATGGACAATAGTAATTCCATATATATGACAGGCACAGGTTAGCTTATGGAGAGTAAAGAGTTCGGACTGCGGAATAGGTTATTGACTACTAGGAAGTGGTTCTGGGCAAAAACACACAAATACAAATATATATATTGATGAACTTCAGGGAGGTGGCTAAATATTGTCGAAAAACTACAGTTTTTATGATTTTCGGCATAAAATTCAAACTCCCGGAGCCTCCCTGGTAATTTCTCGAGTGTTGGCAACACTGATTAATTTATTAATTAATTAATTTTTTATTCATTCATTCATTTATTCATTTATTTATTGTACTGCCGTTGCTGGGAAAATACATCTAAAAACCAAGGTACAAACAATAAATCAAAATTGCACATAAAGGGAGAAGTGTAACACGTTACGAATCATATGAAATAAACATTAAGAATACAATACTTCACATGAAAACCAAATATACATGCTAGCTATCCAGACTAACGTAAATTAGAAGGATTGAGTTCCCATACACGCCAATAATAATAAAAAAAAGATGAGCGGAAATGATTCATGCCATTCTACTGACCAGACGTGCAAAAACATCTGATCAGCAGAACATCCAGCAAAAATTCATCAGCGAATGGCTTTATAAGTGTTCATGAAGGATAGCACAAGGGGTCGACAGTACTAAGGCCGGGCACGTAATTGGGACTCGGAAGGCAGCGAGATTGTCCACACATACGTAAAAATGAGATAAACTATCGTAGGTATAGATTGGGTGATGAGCCCGGGGTGCTCTGCTAACTAGATGTTCCAAAGCATCTGGTCAACCCTACAGCTAGGAAATGTTCATCAGCCCGTGATGTATATAAAGTTTTCATGACCACAAGTTATTATAACGATTCCACAGTGCCATCACTGGGCGAATATCATGTATAATGAAGTACTCGGAAGCCAAATATGTTGTGAAAATATTTAAGAGTACTTGTACAATCCCCTGCATAATCATGACGATTTTTCAGTTATTGGTTACATTTCTAAGTGTTTCAAGACAAGCCGTGCGGAAATGGCAGTGCAGTAATAATTCCCCCAATCCCCATCCCCACCCTACGGGGGCTGGGGGAGGGTGGGGGTGGGGGGTCGGGAGGATTGATTGTAGCATAACATGAGTCAAAACGGCATAGAAGGACTCCTACACCCGGCATTCTCTCTCCGCAAACCTAACGTCCTCTCTGCGCAGCATCTAGGGAGGCTAGCCGCTAATGAAAATCGATTATCCACGCGAAGGTGAAGGTCGTCGGCCTGAGTGTTGTCACTACTGACGGCACAGATGATGTAAAGGTGAAGCAATATTTACGTGGTGTGCTTGCCTGTAATATTTCCTGTCTATTGTGCCTTCACAAGTGCTTTGAAACATGCACTGTGGAAGGTGCGGCTGTACCTTTGCGAGTGAAAAAAAAAGTCGTGTCTGGTGTATATGTTTACACAGTGGCTCAACTGTACTGTAAACGGCATGCTTGTACGTCGTTCTAACCTAATTAAGTCTGTGGCATGGGGATTGAGCTAGTAGTAAAGTGCTGTATATTGTTTGGAAAAGCAATGATGTTACAAATCATGCAAATCAGAGCAATTACAATTTTAAAATCTCCATATCTTCTGTATGCCACCACAGGCTATTTGTTTTCTCTTAAAAACTTGATTTATTTCCTTATTTCTGAGTAAAACTTTCCTTCGTTTTTCTCGGACGCTAATGCTAAGAAGTACCAAACCTGGCAGGAGGTTGACCGAGAAGTGAAGTTGTGTACATTGTATGATACAGTCATGAGGTTAAAAATTTTGCAAGTCATGGCCAAGTAAAATTATAAATGGTCCATATCTCCACATCCACTACAGATAGACACTTTTTTTTAATTGTACCAAGCAGGCCACACTTGTGTAGCCTCCCTGGTGTTACATGCAGGTTTGCGACACCTGCCTATTTAATGGACCGTGAACAAAAACGGTAGCATTTTAAATCATGCTGATCAGTAGCACTTGAATAGTTCAAGAGTTAAATATCTCCAAAATTATTGTAGATACAGGTGCCAATCCAACTTCAATTTGCAGATTTGTGATATAGCCGCATCTAATGAACCATGAATCAAATTTGTAGTATTTTAATTTATACAAAGCAGACAAATACACAAAATGTAAATCTCGAAGAACTTAAAAACTATTGTAGATAGAGGTGCCACCTAACTTCGGTTGATCGGTTTGTGACATAGCCACCTCCGATGAAACATGAACCAAAGTTGCAGCATTCTAATTTATGCAAATTAGGCGATTACATAAAATTAAATCTTGAACAACTTCAAAATTATCATAATTGTGGCATTTCAACTTCAGTTAGACGGTTAATGACAAAACCACATCCAATGAAACATGAACCAAGGTTGTAGCATTTTCATTTATGCGAATTGGAAATATACACAAAATTAAAT
>OZ026621.1:85187406-85321906 GCA_964020975.1 Hermodice carunculata | reverse complement strand
ATTGCAGTGGAGAATCCTTTGCTTCAATGACATGCCTATGCATGTGGTGCAAAACTCCAATTATTGGTCACAGGAGGCCATATACTGCCATGCAGGATAACAACGAAGATTCCTGATTATTTACCAAATGCAATAAAAGGGTTTCTCTTCAACCTAAATGGGCCCAAATGTTTTTAAATTGTTCTAATAATGGTCAAAAGGTTCATGTTGAAGCAAAACTGACATAAATTAATTAGTCGATTTTTCTGTATTCGGTCTAAAGATCCCTAACCAAGGTATTTTTTTATGTGAAAAAGGGTCCTAGTCACAGGTGCATTTTGGCAATGACCTAGCTGTGAACGCACAGTGAAAATCTGGGAATGTAACTGTCCCACTCCGAATGCCAAATTTGTCAAAAATGTGGCGAGTAAAAAACAGTGTAACATTCGGCAGATAGCAACGCTTTTCTGGTTGTGGTGGAGGGTCGCCACTGGACACGACTGGTCTGACTTAGGTGATGATATATGTCATTGAAGGGAGTCGTCGAAGTTTGAATAACGTATGAGGCATATAAAGCTCAAGATGGGTGGGGTCAAAGTAGTTGACTTAACAGTTTAAATGAAAAGGTAGGCATACATGTATGATTTGTCACTTATACACAGAGCTTTGTTGATGCACATTATCACTGCCTGTGCAAAAAGTCTGTTGGTTATCGTCAGGCTAGTCGGCCTCGGGTGTGGAAAAAGACAGGGAAGCGATCTCGTCTTGATTATGTCGAGCTTATAAAACACAGCACTTACATTTTAAGCATAAGTTGATTTGCCGCAAAAAATATATCAAGTCAGTTGCTTATTCTTTGATTGTTGCAGATAAAAAACCAAATGAAAGTCTGTCGTATTTATTGTAATTTAATATATTTGCAGGTATCTCCATAAATTGTATATAACTATATGCAATATATATATGTATATATATATATATATATATATATATATATATATATATATATATATATATATATATATATATATATATATATATATATATATATATATACATACATATATATACATACATATACGAAAATATTGCCTTGCTCATACAGGAAATTTCCATTTGTTGTGTAACCTAAAAAAATCAGTAACAGTGCCGTTATAGTGTCAGCGGCACACTCAACACTCTGAATGAGAATTGACCCATCAAGGAAACATGTCCCAGCCAAAAGTACGTGGCTGACCTAATCTTGATTTAAACATGTTTTTTCGCCCTATGCTAACCTGCTAGCCAAAAATGTAGTATAAGTGCACAAGAATAACTACGTATTACAAAACAAATCTTCTAATCAGGGCCAAGACATAAAGAATGGACGTCACTTAGAAATAGCTTAGGGTAAAAATAGAGATTACCAGTCTGTCTTGCTCTGTGGTTCCCTTGGACCATACCCTTTGGTGCCATTAATATTTTCTCAGTGAAACTATTAGTATTATGTATAGACCTAATAACAACTTCTTTAATTCCAATCCTTATGGAACATTGACACTTTTCACACCCATATAGTGATGTTAAATTTGTAAAAGGAGCATGGGGAGTAATTGTATCCTGTTTAATGTCTTGTTCAGCTGATACAGTGGACATAGTAAAATAGTAAAAAACATTATCATGACAAAAAACCACAAAGGCCTGCTAGAGAAACAACTACTCAAACTTTGAAAAAAAAAAACATTTAAACTGCTCTCCTCATATGCAACTGAGCAAGAATTTCATTTATTCCAAGTGAAAAATAGAATAAATTCTTTTTTTAGTTTTCTTATTATAAACGTATAACTGGATACCTAGATAGACTCACTAACTCAGTTGCAACTGGTAGCTTGTTCCACAGCCTCACAGTGAAAGGCAATAAAGATATAATAAATTAAGAATTCTTGACGTGGGTAAATGACAATTTTTGACATATAAATCTCTCACTAGCGGTGTCGACAGGTAATAAAACTGGAAGGCATTCAGGGCTCATTTTGTTATACATAATGGCTAGCTTTGTTTGAAAAGGGAGTTGTGTGTTCAGCCAAAGTTTCCGGTTCAGTTATCTTTTAACTTTGCTCATGACTGCTCTGTCGATGTGTACCAGTAATGGCCCAAGAATTAAGATTCCCTTAAACTCAGTCTTTATTCAAGAGGAAGGCTTAGAAAAAAAAGAAGTAAATAACAATATCTTTTACATGGATTGTGAAGCAGGCCAAGCCTATTACTGTTCATGGCAAAGATGGTGGCATATACTTTCCTACCTGCTTGTTTGGTGGACGAAACTGAAGGACTAGGAGAAAACCACTGTGCACAGTCAGAGTGGAGGAAATTTTTCCACCTGCTTCCCCAGCCAGGAATCGAACCTCTGCAGCTGAGATGGAATGCCAGCGTGTTGCAGCTCCACCAATCCTGCACCCTAAGAATGGTTTATATTTATTGGCAGTTTCATCAGAGAATCCGTCCATACCCAAAGTGGACCAAACCATTACAAAGTTGCAGAGAGAAAAAGATACATGTGACGGAGTTGTGCTGCAGAGACGAACTGAATATTACTCCTCCTGGATATTTCCTATGATATCTTGGCAACAAATGTAATGCCTCTATGCCTGTGTGTTTCTTCTATTCTTCAAAATACTTCATTTAACTTGTATTATATATTTACATACATGTACACACTATCGTCATTCAGAGATGTTTTGTCAAAGATTCTTTGAATCAACGAACTACCCGTTATAGCCAGAAACATTTGGAATTCGTTTCCATTCCTGTGTCAACTTAAATCAGAAACAGGATTTCGTATACGTTTTCTGCTATGGATATTCAAGGTCACATTCATTATGCACAACTATTTTTGGAAAATACGTTTCCATCATGTAGCAAACTGCAGTTCATTATATTATTTGAATTCGCTAAAAAATGTAAACAGCTAAAATAAGGGATACAAATTGTATGTGACTGCAAAATTAAGTGTAACCATAATGAAAAAGCCAACCAAAAAAAAAAAAAAAAAAACCCACAAAAATAAAAAATAACATCCCAGAACGAAACACTGAAAAGAACACAATAAGGCTTTTTACCTCGCTTTTTAACTGAGGTTATGTGCTGGACCATTCATCTATTTGTCATCCACAATTGACAAATGAGCGGATATCTACCTTCCAATTTTCGTTAAATGGTTTTGCTCAGTGATTTTTGGATCTTTTGTCATTTTTTTTTTCATTTTGGCGAAATGTCAAGCTGACTTTTTGAAAAAGAAATTCAGACCACATGATTCGAAATAGCATAGGGACATACAAGGCACCCTAAACTCTAGATTTGTCTAACAGGTGGCGCTACGATTCTGATGATTTAAAATGATTTATGCTTGTTCTCCATTTTGGGAACATTCTCAAAAGTCTTGAATTTCTTTAAGAGTGGCTGAATTGCACTTTGCTGAAGAATCATGCAAAGTCTGTTCACTAGATTGGGACTGTGGATCCCCAATTTTTAAAGAAGATTTCAATTTTGGCACTTGGTTATGCATTCCCTCCTATTGATAACAGTATAAGGCAATGGAAATCGAAATGGCAATTCACAATTTCAAAACTTTTCATAACCGCTAGCCAGATTCACAATCAGGATTTGCATATAAGTTGGGTGGGTCTCCACTGAATTTATTCAAATGGTCATGCTCCATTTATTTGTTGATTCGATATTTTTGCCCTTTTATGTCGAAATTTTAACAAACTGTTATCTCCACAATCAATCATCTATTTGCTTTGGAAAAAGATCAGAACACTTCTTGGTATCACAGGACCAGGGTAACCATTATGATGGGTGAAATGTCAACACCATCTAAGGATGGGCTGTTTACACAATCGACCATTTAATTTTAAATTAGATAGGAACAACACTGGACCAGGAAGGAATTTAAATGTGAACGTTTGCTGAGGATGGACCGTTTACACAGCCCTGTCTTGTTAGATGAAATGCTAGGTGCAACCTACTAACAGTAAGAGTGTTTTAACCTGGGGCTAAAAAATTCCATGAGTAACTTGATCCTCACACACACACACACACACACACACACACACACACACACACACACATACACACACACACACACACACAATCTGTTGGTAAACTTCTGGTTCTCACAAAATAACTTGCTTCCATAAGATAAACTGGAAAAAATGACCATATCATCAAAGGCCCTGCAAGTATCATTTTCTATAGTCATGTGACTTTTACCAAGAGGCCAAGAACAGCAATTGCAATCACAACTGAAAAAAACGGGTTACCTAGATACGTGCACTATGTAGTTTTGAAGCATCATCACGTTGTTCTTGAATTATAATATAGAAAACTTTTGTTGACATGGATTTGTGACTTTCACACCAGAAAATGTGGATGTTAAAACATGACAGGCAGATGGCTGGACATATGAAGAAACTAATTTCTACAATATACATGGTTTTATGTGAGAAAAAGGATGTCCACGCTTTGGTGGAACATGTGCAGGGAAAACGAAAATCCCTTCTGACACGCCAATTTTACATTTAAGTTAAAATATTACATGGGCCTCTCTCTGCTCAGAAAGATCATTGCAATAAAAGAACTGCTGTCTTTTAAGACATCAATTATTAGAGGAGCAGTGCTGACGTCTTTTGCATTTTATTTGATTTCCATTGAGAGACCAGCCTGGCCTGCGACATATTGGTACTTTACCATGTGCAATTGTAGGTCCTTTTCCAAAAACTTAAGTTATCAGATAATTGGCAGAAGTTGCCCTGTCATGCTCAAATTTAGGTCAAGAGTGTCTATGTTTGAATTCAGCACAGCCCCTGATGGAGTCTCGTTTCACTTTGTGACGTGATTTATCCAACATGTAACAAATGCAAGCTTGAAAATTTGCTAAAATGTACCCTCAACTATAACTGAGAAAAACAATTCTTGTCTTTTAAACATGAAAGATTTTATTTGATGAGCAGTTAAATGTTTTAGCAGACTCGGACAACTACTTCATTTTTGGAGCTTCAAAAATCAAATAAAGAAATGGAATATCTGAAAAATGAGAAATGACTTTCTGATTCTTATCATCCAAATCTCACAAAGTAAGAATTGTTCTATACATTTAAAGCTAGGCTGTCACAAAATCTAACATGTCACGTAAAAATATGTTTCCAAGAGATCTGCAGTGAAAGGTGAAAGAGGAGGTTTGAAAGAGTAAAAAGCCATTAAATGAAATCTACTGGCTTTTTCACATTGCCTTTGTGCCTACGGTATAATCTTGCAAAGGCCTGGCCATTAGATGTATTGTCAGAGCGAAACAATATTGAAATATTTTGGAAACGAAAATTTTGATTTTATATTGCATATGCTTCAGCCATGTTGTGGTTTCAGCTTGTTTGTTTCACGTGTGAAGGGCTTAATGCTCTGTTGATCATGCACATGACTGTGGCTTATATTGCTAGAATGAGTACCTAATTGGACCATTTTTTTGTGTGTATTATGGGAAATCATGCCTCATTTCCCATTTTCCTGGTTGGTGCTTACGTGGATTAGCATGTTTGAACAAAAACTGACACCTGACTTGACTTTTGACAGATGCTTACAATGATGGACAATTTCAGGCAGAATTTTCTCACAAAAGTGAAAAGGTTTGTGACAAAGCTACTTTGTATGACAGAAGATCACCAATATCTTTTACCAAAAATGAAAACAAGTCAATTTTGATGGGATGTGATTTTCAGGGCGTATTAACCTACAGCTGGACAGTTTCGGTTTGTTTGCTACCATTGAAATTGTGTTTTGTACTATCTGTGGGAAATAAGTTTACTGGTAAAAAAAGTGTTAAATTGCAGAACACAAGCTTAAGCCAAAAGAATGTTTGTTGGAAACATTATGCAGCCGATGATTACATAAAGATTAGAGACAGGATGGTGCTGAGTTGCATGGAATCCACAGGGCATTCACTGAATCATGTAGCCCTGTTGACCATGGGATTTTGGATGGAGGAGATATGCAGAGAGGTAATATGAACACCCATGTTTGGCTCGAACAACAGCATATGTACAATGTATTGCAGAAATTTAGTTTTTGAAGCTTGCTTGGCATACTTAAATTTGAAATCCAAGGTAACCTTTCTGCTGAACGTCATTGCACAGTATGATGGACACTTTGATTACCCAAAACGGCAGAACAAAGGAGTATATACTCTGACCTTTCACACAATGACAGTTAAGTTACATACTAGTAGCCTGGAAGTCAAGATATGATTCTACAGTAAATAAGAGTAGCCCCCTTTTAGGACTCTTGATGTTTAATGTGTAGAACAAAGTAACCTAAATATCAATACCAAGTCCCACCTGACTCTGTCATAACATAATTGGTTGTACTTCACCAGTTGTTCTTTCTCTCTTTTTTTGTCATTCTGCGCCTAACTGTTTGCGTTGTATCACTTCAAACTTGCTTATTTTCATTTCAGATGATGTTCATTTTTTGCTCATGGTCCAAAACCTGTTTATCCACGTATGTAGAAGATTCGTCTTTAGCTCTGCTGACCAAAGATTGCAGACATTATGCAATTACTCATGTCTGTCTATCAATCCATAATCATTTTGCATGTCGGCGTGATACAATCTGAAGTTTTCAGGATACCCAAATGAAACTTTCAGGAATTATGAAGTATATTGAAAGCCACATCGAGTTCTATATTAGTGGATCCATCTATAGTAAAGTGCAATATGTAAGCTAAAATGTCAATAAGTTGAGAATGTTGCTTTTCAAAGAGGTTGTCATGCATCATCATGAAACGTTTAGTTTAAACGTATTTCTTTAATCTGGATAACCCTATAGTACATCGAGAAGAAAATTATATAGGATCTCGAGAACATGGAGACACACAGAAAGTATAAATAAGACATACAGGACAATAGAAATGTTACCATGTATAGTATCTGTAAAGACTCAGTACAAATATCAGGATTTTGCTACTTATAAGATACAAATTAAACTAGTATGAAGTCTGGTTCAATAATATGACGTTTAGTTTAATATTTGCCCAATGTGGAAAAAAGTGTGATACCGACAAATTTGCATGGTCCAATCCAATGATCGTTACAGTAACTGGAACATTTATTTGATAAAATGTCAGGTATTAATGATGTATTGCTGAAGTGAATCACAGATCTGGATATTTCGGCAGTGAGAAAGTTCGTTACTGTCATGTAGGAATATTTCAAATAGCCGTTTACTACCAATATGGATTACAAGACACAGGCTAAAACCCCACATCACTACCAGGGAATAACAGTATTAAATAATTTGTTTCTGTGAACAACGAAATGGAGACAGAGAAGAAGAAACACTACTTGAAGTCTTTGTTGGGATAGGATAGAGCACAGGATGGTCAGGAAGGATGTTTACCTTGTGAGCGTCAAAATTAAAACTAGTGTATCCTAGACGTAATTGCAAATGAAAAGAAACAACAAAAACAACAACAAAAAATCTGTCACCATGGAGGTAGAACCTCGGAAACAATGTCTGTGCCTGAAAGAGTAGTTTTCGGTTGCAGCTAAATGATTTGTAGGAAAAGCGAATCTGTAATGTCGGAAGGGAGGTTTTTCAAGTGTTTGAGAGCATCTGGGAGAAAAGAGTTATCCAGACGCAATGTTCTGCATCTAATGGGGCGTACTAACATTTGAATATCAGAGTGCACGACCAAATTGGGGAGAGGGTACGAGATTAGAAAATTGGGAAATAGAGTTCGTTTGTGGTACATTTTGTAAAAGAGGACAAGCTTAAAGTATCTATGTGTGTCTGCGAGGGTTGTCCATCCAAGTTTACGAAGTAAGTTAGCGTGTGCATGTGTTGTATGTTTTAAAGCACCTGTACAACTTTAAGCGGCATTATACTGAGTTGATTCTGAGCAATCAGACAGCTCTTCACCACGGTTGTTGAAGAATTCACAACCATACTCAAGAATTTGCCGAACCATAGAACAAGACATTTTAACTAGGGATTTTCATGATGTTTTTTCGCTTAAACCCCTGGAGTAAGGAAATTCTTTGACCATCTGTATTGGAAATCCATGTGATATGGGCACACCAAGATAAGAATCGACTCAAGGGGATACTTAGATGTTTTTGACTGACTATCTGCATCAGGAATTGGAGACCCACCTAAGAAAACAGGCGGATGATGAGGTTTTATGTATTTCACAGAAAATATAATAGATATTGATTTGATGGCTTTGAATAACACTCACCATAGCCTGACCTAGTGACATATTAAAGAGAGATTGGTGTTCAGGTAGCGTGAGGATTGAGCAAAGTTCATGACAATTTCGAGTGGCAGGAATGTTATCAGGGAAAAAGAAAAACGAGCCTTAAATTTCTGTGGAGCTACTTGCAGTATTACAAAAGACATGGACTTCAATGTTCAAAAACATTTAATTTCAATATATTTGGAATAAATTAGGCTGATGATACCAAATGTACTTCAAATATCTATCATATGCAATTTTATATTGATATGGATGATCATGAGCTAATTTTTTCAAGCTCATGGGGGAAAATAGGATTCAGGAAATGTTGTTTAAGTTTTGGTCCTAGCATCTGAACTTGTCCCTTTGTATTAATATACCATTACAGAGACATTATACAGAGAGAAATCTATTGCACCTGGAGTTAAATGGAGGCGCCACTGGTGGTATAAAGTGCCACTGGCATCAATGGTACAAAACCTACTTTAAATTCATTATTCACACCACTGCCAGGAAGTGATTTTGAACATAAGGACACTATTACAGAGAAAAGTGTATGAGGTGTTGAGTTAAACAGTGGCGCCACTGGTGGTATTAAGTGCAACTGTATTATTTTAAATTCCTTCTTAACATTATGAATTGCATGAAGCTCCTAGATGTGAATACGTTGGGCCAACGATCCAATTATGAATGATTTGGACCTAATTTGCAAGGTCATTAACTATGAAGAAAAATACCTTAAATTGTGTTCTTTGAAAAAAAAGAAGGCTTGTAATACCAAATGTACTGTACATAGTATGGGCGATGTTGACCTACTTTCTCAGGGTCACACAGTTAATAAGTTTCAGGAAATTTTGATCTTGGTCCTTACATATGAACATGTGACATGTATCAATATATCATCACAGGAATGTTAAACATACAAATGTCTATGTCGTGTTGAGTCAAGGTGGTGCCACTGGTGATATTTAGTGGAACCAGCATCATAGGTATTAAAGGAATAGCTAACTTGTTACTTTAATTATAAATTAATATACAACATCTAAACATGCATTAGACAAATATTGTAAACTTTTGGATACCATAGACCTATTTCTCAAAGACCTGATACTTGGTACTGAATTTATTGGTTAGAAATAAGGTTAACAATACTTAATGTACTACAAATATGTTTGATATGTATAATTTGATATTAAACAATATGAGCGACCTTGACCTACTTTGCTCCAGGTCACAAGGAAATGTTTTAATTGTGGTACCCATGACACTAAATTGAGATGGAACTGCAAAACTGGCACCAAATATGCATGAGGCTGTTGGTCAAATGTTTAAAATGTTATGTGACCTGGACCTATTTTAAGGTCATTAAGCTATAAAGAAATAGACACTAACTCACATATGTTGATAGCAAAGAAGAAGGACAATACCAAATGTACCATAAATGTGTGTTGGTGTGGACGTTTGATATTGTATCATATGGATAACAGTAACTTATTTCTCAACGTCCGGGAGGGGATGCATTTGAGGAAATGCATTTTAGGCGACATTCGTGAAATTATATGTCAGCAGAGCATTAGGCCCACTGAACTCTTGTTTCCGCTCCTCAAACTGCCTTGCATCACCCTTCATACAAACAAATGGTCATAGTTTAAAGATAAACTGTGGATTCTATGCTACGCAGCCCTATACATCTAAATTTTAATTTATAACATTGAGACAAGTACCCATGAGGATGTTTTTACATTCAGGATAAATATTGTAAAGGCTGTACGTAAAGAATCAATACTGTGCACATTATATGTGAATCAATCCTGAACGCATTATAAATTTACAGGTGACTCTAGGATAAAAAATATGGCAGCACTAACGATCGATTGATGGATTGTTTCATGGATTGATTTACTGTTTGATAAACAACATATTTCTAGTATGTTTCACTAAAACAATACAGAAACAATACAATGGACTTCAAACGTTTATTTTGGGCACCTCAAACTTCTTACTCGTTGATCTTTTCTGATGCACATAAGGCAGACTTGAAATATAGCCCCCCCTCCCCCGCTGCAGATTGGGCAAAATCGACATCAATATTCACTATTGCAATCACTCGACAACAACTTAAGAAGCCAAAGTATAACTATCCAGATAAAACTTTTAGATATTTTGATTTGGGAAGTTCACTACCGACCAATATTTTGGCCATGTTGTCCTCAGTGATAAGTTTTGTTGATACGTTTATAAGTATTTGCGAGATTTCCTTTTTTGGGGCTCATTTAGGACAAGTTAGAGCAGAGTGGCAAATTCTCACTAACAATACCGAAAGAGCTTGCTTGTAAACATAACCGCATATGTGTAACTTGAGAACTCCGTTTGTGCATGTTTGTTAACAAAGAAAGTATATGTTTGAGTTTGATGCACCAAAAGTACAATTTAGGACCACTGTCCTCAAATTATTTGTGTGTGTAATTTTGTTTTTTTACGAGCTTACCAAATATGACATTTAAGTCATAATGTGGTGCTTGAAAAAAGAACAAAAATAACATTTTTACTCTTCTTGAATACTTTTCACAGACTACAAATTGGGACATGAAAATTATATAGGTGTGTAATAGCTTGAAATGATATGAACTTGTAATACAAGGTAAAGTATCTGTAGAATCAAGCAACTGTGTTAACATTCAATTGTTTATATTTTTCCTAATGGAAACACACAATAAGAATAAAAGGGTAATCGTTCATATATGGTGGCACTGACAGCAAGTGCCCAGTCCTTTTTGTGGTAGGGTCCTTGCTCTAATGATGCCTCTACCATTATTTGACAAATTAATATTGTGGTGCTAGGTTCCAAATAATCTCCGACACAATCTTAAGATATAGCAAAAACAGAATGCTTCTTGGGGTTTGGCAACTCTTTCACACCCAGCATGCAGTCAGAGACAAGAAGTTTATCCAACACTCTTATATAAATTAGATTAAACTTTTTTTCAGTTCACAAGGAAGTGACTATACATTCGTAGTGTGTCGTCCCAGCTACTTTAAGCAAATTTAAAATTAGGCGTTGATCAACTAGTCTCCATAGCAGGGTTGCTTTTATCAATCAATCTCATATTCTCATGCTTGACAAATTAAATATAGGCATGGTGGCTGTCAGCACACTGGAGAATTTGTCACTTGGCATCTCTGACGTGTAAATCTCTCAACAGCACATCTTCCAAATATTTGCTTCAGAGGTTTCAATTGTCTCCTGACGTTTATGTCCAAAACATCAGAATTCCAATCAAATTTTAGATGTACCCTTATCCCCTACATAGATTGAAGCAGTCATCAGCATTTGAACAGGCTGCCTCTACTGAACTATATATTAGGCGTACTTAATAGCTTAGCTGATTTGTCAGTCAGCTGCGCTTGTATGATGGTCTATCATGCAACCAAAATTCACATTTTCGAATTTTTCGTTGGCAAAACCTTTAACAAGATTCATGTTAAACTTAGTGGGATTTACATTTGTTGGTAATCTACCAAAGTCGTTCATATCTCTACACTCCTGTGATTTTAGTGATAATTTTCCATTTGGTTTCAAAATATTTAAACTTAATTTCTCTATTGATATGGTTTGCTCCATTGCTTCGATATCCTATAAGATCATTTTTAGGGACTGCTGAACATGAATTTATCTGTTCACCAACTCAGGCTACAGTTTTACGTCAACTTTTTTTTTTTTTTTTTGCAATTGTGGACGTCTCATAAAACTTCAATAGGATTACATTTGAACTTGCCGGAATGGTACCTTATACAATGGTCAAATAAAATCAGATAATGATGCTTGTGGTCCATATTTCTAACACACTTGCAATTCAAATACCGATGCTGGTCAGTATCAGACACTATCAGATGTTACTCCTAATATACTCTCAAATTCCTGTGCTAGCTGACCACACCTGCTGATCAATCAACATTTGCCTTGACAAAGATGGGTGACTTTGATTTTGTCAGAAAAAGAAAACAAAATATGTTTTCTGTTCAAACACTGCTGCTGCTGCCACGTTTACACATTTGACTCCTAGCTGATTCATACTTATTTTCAGTTACATTCTTATGCTATTAGCTAGCTGACCACACCCATTGATTAATGAACATATACCTTGGGAAAGACAGGTGCTTTGGTTTTTGTAAAGATACAGCTTGTTTTTGTTCAAACACTGCAGCTACTGCAACGCCTACACCTATAGGACTCCTTATTGATTACTGCCCATGTAATATGTTACATTATATGGAACCAATTTACCCATACTACTTGTAAATTGTAGGTAGCATTCGTGGATGGAAAAAAGACAGGATCACATGTGCAAAGTCAGAGTCTTTTATAGATTTTTACTACACCTCTGCTCTGCTTCCTGCAAGTACGTTTGCTTAGAAAGTATTCGTAGCTGGCATATGGCTTGTGTGTATGTTTTTGCGACTTACAAGTTTCTATTTTCTTACACTGTAAAATCTGCACCCCCTCTCTATAATCTGACAGTGTTTATTTTGACATATAAGTCAAATTATTGTAAACTTATGTTTCAGGTGATTGGAATTATTTTGAATACAGAACTTGCGCACATTTGCTATTCCCCATGGTAAGAGGTACAGTGTATAGTATCTCTGACCGACACACAGCAAGAGTACAAAGACAAATGAAACTGGCATTTTCTAAGGTACCCACGCAAAATATGCCTATGTAAGGCACATAATTTGAGGTATGCCAAAGAAAGGTAGTCTGATATAACAAAATGCTTCTCATTTAATGTTCATTTCTCAAACTGCCGTCAAGCAGGATAATATGTGATTCATTGTTGCATCTCTACCAAAACAAAGAACCTCTTGGCTACCTGGAGGTCTCTGCTGAAAACAACCGCTTCACCAAGAGGAGACTTTTAAAAATTCTGTCAGTGTCGGGAATAGGACATTGTCCAGTACCGTGGAAACAGTCAAACAATCATTTGGTTCCAGCATTCAAGAAACGGTTATCTGAGAAAACAAATCCTTGAATGCTCAGTCAGGTGGAGATGCATTTGCTCCTCTAAGACAAAAGGCTGACAATCTATCTAGCGCTAATGAAAAAATGGAGCAACGACACGCCTCTGTGTGCAAAGCAGGAATTCGCTCAAATGTATTAAAATGATCAATCTTCAGTGCACAATGCTCAATTTTGGGGCAGTCTTAGATTCCAAAGGACCCACTGATTCTCACCAATAAAAGCTTTTCAATAATAGTACAGCAAGTTTGTGTTCCAGCCCTAAAGGATTATCATAATTGTGGTGATGTAGCAGATACCATAGTAATTCAACTACACCAGAACTCGTCCGCACACCATCCAGGCCATGTTTGCCTTGGAAGGTGGTGTACATGCCAGAGATGACTAAACCATGGTGTTAAGACATGCGTTCAATAAGAGTGTGTATTACTTGATTGTCAGTGAAAAGGATCGTAATGAAAATATAAGTGTAAAGACTTCGGCAGGGCAGTTACATTCAAAGCTGATAAAAGGAACGTGGTATGCGGTTGCTTATTCAATCCCAGTAGGGAATTAATAGAAGTGCCCTGACTTGACTCAAGTTGTGCTGAGATGATAACAATTTCAATTAATACCACCCATGCCATAGGTCAGCAGAGGTGCACCAATATTTTGCCACATATATACATTAACACCGGAAGCAAGACCAGGATATTGCACATCAGAACAACTATATCTGTAGAAGGCTCGACAAGCTTCAGGTTCATTTATCAGCATGAGTATTTATGTAATAAGTGAAATTTACACCAAGGATTTCAGGCATATTGGCATTGTTCAGCACACAGGCACCCAAATCTACCCTTGCTTAGATTACAAAATTACTTTTACTAGCAGCCATTGAAACATACTTACTTACATCATGAAGGGTAGAAAGAAGAGATGGGAAGTCTAGGCATTCAGGCTGCCAGCCAATCCGTTTTGTCCAATTACATTAACTGACAATGTGATTGATAAAGTAAGTGAGTTGTGTACTAGACTTCCAGTTCCACTCAAATTCACACACTGTACTGCATGTGGAGCTAAACCCTTTACACGCAGTAACAAGTACACTCGAACATATTCATCAGCTAAGAGTTCACCCCATTCGTTTATTTACCTGCCCACCTGTGAATTTTATTGTAGGTTAACATATATACTTGCAACTGACCATATCCTTTTTGTGTTTATAATGAGTATTTCCCGGTCAATTGGGCACAAATCTAACAACCATCCATTTAATTATGTCCCAATTTGAATGCTAAAGTTCGAAATGCACACAAAAGACTAGATGACTATGCTCTGTGGCGTCCTCAATGTTTCTCTTCGACTGCCATTAAGTTTTGAACTGCTGGAAGGCTCAGAATTTTGACTCTTTCCATAACAAGGTCTCTAATTGGTTGAAAACGAAGAATTCTTAGGATATCCCTCCAAAGGTAGCATAAAATACATCACTCTTTATTCGATGGACGTTTCAAAGCCAATCATTGGTTAATTCAACCAAGTGACACGCACCATCCAATCAAATGCGTGGATTTAATGGTCTCCCGATATGTTCCCAATGCAGATTATGAACATGACGCATGCACATGTTAATTATTGGATCTTGGATGTATGTTTTTACATTGTAGCTTCACAAAAAGCTTGAATGGAACAAATTTTAAAGACAGGGTAATGCGCCAGTGAAAATATGTGATGGAAAGCAAGAAAATGATGGGGATTCGTCATCATACAGTAATAAAGCCAAGGCAAATATTTAAATATATATATTCATCCCCCTGGGTTATTGCTAGATGCCGACAGAACACATTTATATTGGAGCAATCAACTAAATATTTGCGTTGTAGTTTCATTAAAATGTTTAGATAAAAGAAATCTGCAACACAAAAATATGGGACTAAAATTGATGACAGTTTGCAGAAAAAATATGGGATATTACAGTCAATCATGCCCTTGAATAATGCAGACGCTTGTGTCCAGTCAACCATGCTGTTTTGAAAAACTGTAACCACACTAGAGATCAGACACTTTACATCTCCAAGAAAACATATCATTTAATTTCTGACAAACTTTCTGCTGGTCACTTTCAGTGCAACTCGACAATAAAAATACGATAAAGATATTTTATTTTATAAATCCTTGAATTGAATCTTTTTGTAGTAAAATTTACTTTCATATTTTGACTAGATTAAATGAGTAATACAATGGTTGGCATCATTTGGCATAGGGCAGAAGAATTGAAATCTTTCTGGGCACAGGTATTTTTATTTCCAAAAATGCAAGGACAGATGAGGTTTTTTTCAGAATAAGAATATTATTGGGCTTAGTTGCCTTTATTTTCAGAGAGTACACAATTAAAGAGACAGAAATAGGTTTTTTAATGGTGGAACTTTGTGTGTTTGCTTGTAGTTTACAAAAATGATATTTAATTTTCACACTTGCTCCCAGTCACTACCCCATAAATTGGTTCACTAATCAGTTGATAATTTGATCCAAGATGTTACGTGAATAATGAATTGAATTTGGAATTATTAAATGACAAAAGGAATGCTAATCTCTCTATCCTCCTTGCTTCCAGTAAAAGAAAAAAGCCATTGAATACAGTAAATATGACAAATATCAATAAAAGCTTGTAACTGGGGTGAAGTAGAGACAAATAACGAGCTGTCGTCTACCAACTAAAAAAAATAGGTACATCATTCCCAATTCTCAATTGTCATTTCTTTTTTGTTAATATAAAAATTCCTCAATTAATAGTTTAGAAGAAAGAAGGCTCCCTGGGCAGATGACAGTGTGTAGAGGAAGAACATCTTCGTACTCAACTGTTTTTTAACAACAGCTTTGAATTTTTCGGTTACACAGTGTTATATAAATCCACCCACCAACAGGAACTCGTGACTACAATTTTTACATTACGACATTGTGCCATACACTGTCAAAAAACTTCGCATCATCTAAGCTGCAAATGAACACAGGGAAACCATTTGTGTTAAAATACGAAATGATATCGTGTAAATGGGAGTAGCTAATCTCAGTGCTCATCCCCTTTCTAAACTCAAACTGCTTGTCACAAACACCATCCACAGTAAGAAGACACAGTGCAATGAATTTGGCATGTACAGAGCTCAAAGTAATTTGTCTGCTGTTGTTCACATCGTTGGAGCTCAGATTATGTTTGTTCAATGCAGCAATAATTACACCGAGCTGAAGAACTAGGGGTACATTTTTACTGTTCTAAATAGCGAATATAAGTATGGGCTAGATCCGTATGTAAAGCACTGTCTTTATCATATTTCAAGTACTAAGCTGTGACTCCATCATGCCAAGTGCACGGTGCCACACAATCAGCAGGTCATAGGATCAATGCCGTCAGGCTAGAAATTAAAGTTGAAGTTATCATGTATATGTTTGCTCAGTTTATCTTAAACAAAAGTTGTAATGCACACATGCTCCGTATAGAGAGTCCTAGCTTTGATATCACCCTTAACACCACAATAAAACGTATCAAGTTGCTGAACCAAGAAACGAGAGACCACTTTTCTGAGTACACTTAATTAGGACATCCCAGTCAAATCTAGTCTTGTGGCCATTAAATAAATGGTTCAGCCACGATGTACTAAGCTCTACCCAGTTCTGAATAAATAATCCCGATTCTCTTCTGAAATCCTTTTTAGGTTGTTTTTTTATATAACAATTAAAAACAGTGCCATATCATGGACTACGAGACCAATTCCACACATACCACCAGAATATTTTTCTTTCTCGCAATTATGACACTTTAGGGCACCAGTACCGTTTAGGTTTAAAATTATGGTAGAAATTATACCAGCATCCTCAAATATGAAATGAATAACATCATTCATTTTCTCAGGATGACAGTTAAGAACTTCAGCGGAGCTCTCATTAGATAACAAGCACACACACACACACACACATACATACATACATACATACATATATATATATATATATATATATATATATATATATATATATATATATATATACATATATATATACACACACACACATATATATCTATGTGTGTATATATATATATATATATATATATATACATATACAGATATATATCGTTTACTCGCACACAAGGACAGATACATATATCAATGCTGTGCAATGTAAAAAAGATGCACTGAATACATGTAGACCTGGCAAAAAGCCATAGCGTTAAGCAGCTCTTTTATTTGATTATGCTTAAAATTTTTAGATATACATGCACTTTTAATACAATTTGCGAGCTCAGCTCGACACTTGGCTTCCTGTTTGCATTGAGCAAACCCTTTAACCAGCTTCATTTTCAACAACAAAGACTAATCTATTACGCAGCCTTCTTGAACGAGAGACAATATTTGCTAGTTATATGAAAAAAAACTACTGCCTTATCTTCCGCCTTTATAATCTTTAAAGCCTTGAGACATCAAGAATCCAGAATTATTCATTAAATCATCACATACAATGTATCAATAGGAAAAAATATATATACACACATGCACACACACACACATATATATATGTATGTATGTATATATATATATACATACATATATATGTATATTTATATACACACATACATACATATAACTATATATATATATATATATTTATATATACTCATACATACAGGTATAACAATGCAGTATAATGTTAGGTTATACAAATATGTATAGATTGATCTGGGAGACTAGTATTAGTGTCACATTTGACCGCTATCATTCTAACCACCCATAGCTTGGTACTAATACAAATAACAATTAGGCACACACTCATCATTGTGATATCCATTAATCAGGGTTTTAAATGTAACTATTATCAAAAGTGCAAATAGTTATTTATTGCAAGTATAACAATTCTGATTTTGTTTGTACCACTCTGTGTCATCCTTGTCTGGATAATATTTCTTAATGGATAATATTTCTGAATAGATATTGAGAAATCATTGATGTTTTATGTATTTTCCCTATTTTTTATCATGGTAGGTGTCTCAATCAAAAGGTCACCCAGTTGAGGCCTTAAACATTGCTTCTAGTAGAGACAAGATGGCCTACTCATAAATATTTTGTCCCTACTTTTTGTGTTGTAATCATGTATCATAGTGTTGGAAAATACCAGGAGCATGTCGAAATAGGTTGGCAATGTACATTTTTTTTATTTGTTATAAAGCTTTAAAAGTTATAGCTTGTATATGTTTGAAGTTTTAGAATTTAGAACCATTTAAATATGGGTTCTGTGGGAGCATTAAAGGTGCTATTCATTATTGAACCACTAGCTCGTTTACTTTATAATTATTATTTTTTATAATTTTATCTTGTTGAATAGCGGAAAGTCTCTTTAGTTAATGTCACCATGTAATATTGCCATAACTTCAGTTAAGTAGCATTAGTGAGTTACAAATCATTAACAGAAGTTTGATTGAAATGAATCCTTTCCACTTAATCAAAATGCTTCCTTTCTATGAGACTTTGGTTATAATCTTTTGTATATGTTTTCCCCAATTCATATGTTTGTCTAAATTATCCCCAACAAGTTAAACTCACAAATACATTCAATTGCACACTATTTCAGGAGATGGGAAGCGTAGTTTCTCTAAAAGCCTTGTGGAAAAACATAAATTTTGTTTTCGTTCTATGTAGAGATGACCTGTTTACCTTTAAGCATGTGTTTACTTTGTCTAGCTGGGCGTTTATAATTTGAGAAAAGTTGTTGTTCGGGTTTTGGACACGAACAATATAAACAGTCCCATATAAGGTAATATCATGTGCACGTATAATACATTTCAGTAAATCTTATGCCTCTTTAATGTCATTAATGTATATTGTAAACATCAGCCTACCCAAAATCGATCCTTGCGGCAGGCCGGTTGTTATTCTTAAAAAGGGAGACTTTACACCATCAAAGATTATATATGCTTACTTATTGTTTAGAGAGGTTTAAAACAAGTTAAGACCGGTGTCCCCTTTTCCATTATAGTTAAGTTTCTGTAATTTTGTGATCTAGACTACCAAACGCCTAAGGGGGGTTCCCCCTTAGCGTTCTATATCCATTAATATAGTTGTAATGTTATGTGTCAAATCGATTCACTGCCTGTATCATTATTATTATTAATAGGATTTATGCTAACAATTAACATTTAACAGAATAACTTTTTTGGGGTAAAGAGACACATGTTTTTTGAATTGTTAGAATATCATGGATTCATTGCCTCTTATAAAAAACGTGATAATATGCACTGATGGAATTAAATGTGTGCTTTAATAGCAAGTTAATAAGAATCTCTGAAATTGAGTTGTGTAAACTCTGTCAACATATTTGAATGTTAAACATCGTTTTACATCGGTTGTGTATATCATTCTAATTGACCATTGCGCTTTGTTAATTTGGCTCTAGATATATAATAATATTAATTATAATAAAAATGATGATGATGATGATGACGATGATGATGATGATGATGATGATGATGATGATGATGATGATGATGATGATGATGATGATGATGATGATGATGATGATGATGATGATGATGATGATGATGATGATGATGATGAACTGATATAGGTTTATTAGAACGTTTGGCTGCAATAAATTAACACATTTTAAACTTGTCTGCTTTGCTGATTAAATTTTTCTTTTGACATCTGACATCAGTCTGTTTTTATGTTCACTTTAAGGCCTTAGTTTTACATGTGTTCTGTCAGGATAAGCCCCAAGGGGCTATCAGCTACAACTTTGCTTGGATGTACTTCAAATCCGGTTAGGAAATTTATGTTTTGGTAACATGATTGTTTTATTGAAATGGTAATGACTTCCATTCTTTTCTGACATGCCTAAGTACACATTTCTCAATATATTAAAATTACTCAACTTTGTCAGTATTTGCTCAAATGTCACAAACCTGACCCATTTTATTGAAACATTGACTCTTAAGAGGTATGTGTCATCATGAAGTTTGTTGTACATTTGTGGTGCAGGATGTCTGTTGTAGCAGTTCTTGTTATGATTTCCTTCGGTTTGTACATGTGGTAGCTGCAACTGTTTATTTTAAATCCCCTGGGACTGGATATAATGCCACAGTTTTTCTACTTCAGGTATACACTGGCAGGTGGTTTAACTAGGATCAAGGATAAGTTATCCAGCTAGAAAGGGTACATACTGCTTCATGGGTAAGACAAATTAAACACTGTCAAGGAAAGAAATGCATCAAACATGGTAAATTTTAAAGACACACATAATGTGTGTATGTGTTTTTTAAATTTTTTTTTTTCATTTAAAGCTGAACAACCATTCACCAGGTTTTCAAACCATACTAAAATAACATAATACTGGTCAATGGAAAGCATGATTTTGAACTTACACTTTAGCCCATTGATGTACTGATAAACTTTTTCCACTGTGATGTCCTCCATACAAGAAAAAATGGAATAAAGAACAGGTGCTTCTCTTCGCTATACTCGAAGTTGGCGACAACTTTGTCGAACAAAGTCCAAGTTCATCAATTGGCAGAATCATTGGAGAGAAATAAGTACCAAAATCTATTACAAGCATGCAACCTACATTTCATTTATATGTCGTCTTATGTATACAACAGACTAATGTCATCAGAATTAATTTATAATAAGTGAATATCTAGTATGCATAGAAGTTGAAAAAATAGATAATTATCATCGTTACCTTCACACCTAAACGCAAATACAGAACGTCTGGTAATTGGATGCAAATCAATGACAAACGGGTCCTTTTTGTACATAAACGGGTCCTGTGATCTAACAAATTAGGCCAAGGTCAGCAAAATGTAATCAAGCAGAAATTGTGTGAATACGCAAACAATGTAAACTATTCTAATTGTTCTTTCTTTTTCCATGCTTGTGGTTGATCTTCATTCTCAATGTATGTCCAAGTGCTCTAAGTTGAAAAAGTCAATTTCTTTATCTTACAATTCTAGAAACTCTGTGAATGCTTATTTTTATACTCCATGGCCAAAACAAACTCAGTGGATGAATCACCATGTGCTTATCTTCGTCACATACCTGCAACCACCTTATTATGTAGTAAAATGATCTCCTACTCAGTGACCCCCATAATATCCAAAAAATAATGTCTCCAAAAGCAGCCGTACCTCCTCTGTAATCTGAGTCCTTGCGTGAAGCTTCTCCTCTGATGCCGGTAACGGTCATATCTGTGCATTTTATTACTCAGTCATCGTTGTTTGTGTAAAAGAAAGCATATGAATCTGTTCTACTGTGCCTTAAAGTACATCTCCATTTAATACCATAACGCCTGTTGCTCCTGTACGTCAGTTAAACAACACTTCCATGTATGGGATTGTCTTCACTATTGGCTTCCCTGGAAATTCTTACTGGGCACCAGTACTCTTAGCCCTAGTTTTGGCTTGTAATCAACAATAGACCAATGCTGCTAGGACCAGCACGGTGGAAACGACCTTCAAGATGAAGGTAGTTTCCAGTCCAGGCTGCCTTGCTTTAGTTGCTGATTGTGCCAGATGGTGAGACCTTGCCCCTATAGTATACTTCACTTCCCAGCTGGCAATAAAGGTCGGCCCAAAATTGTCCCAATGCGGGGTCATTCTTGCCGAAGTTGTACTAATATTGGGCCAATTTTTATTGCTAACTGGGTTGTCCTATTTGCTGGCTAACCACACGCGTGTATCAATAAATATACGCCTTCACCCTGACAGGTGGTTGATATTGTTAAGAAACACCTTTTGCCTATCTAAATACCACTGGTTTTTCGACTCAGGCAGTTCACATCGTATTGATTCATATTCGTATTCATTTACATCAGTGGCAACGTATTCATCCGTGTAACTTTTTAACTGTAACAAAGGCTCAAGGACAAAAGTGATGCCACAAATAAAACGCGCAAGCCTGTCATTAATTCCTTTTGATTTGATTATTTGAATTTTATGTCATAATCTACAGTACATACAACTGTATAAATGATTTCAATTGTATCATTGATTCTTGCTGAGTGAGACTTTTGGAAATATGTATAGATTTAACTACAGCTTCGTCAATTGCAATCTTCATGGAACATTGACACTTTTCACGCCCACATATGATGTTTTATTTGTAAAACAAGCACACAGAGTAACTGGAGAGTAACAATATATTGTGTTAACTGTTGCGCTGCCACAGTGGACACCATAAAAATAGAGAGAAAAAAAAAAACGTTATCATAACAAAAACCACAAAGGGGCAAGAGAGAGGCAATTACTTCAACTTTGAATAAACCATTTAAAATGATCTCATCATATGCAACTGAGCAAGAATTAGATTTACTCTTTGCTGACAAAAGAGAATAAATTACCAACTTTAGTATTCTTATTACTTAACGTACAAATGGAAACCTGGATATATCCTCTAATTCTGTTGCACCTGGCTTTTGGTTCAACCGCCTCACAGTTGACGGCAATAAAGGTTTGACAAAGTATGTATTCCTGGTGCATATGAATGCCAATTTTTGATAAAAAAAACTCTCTCACCAGATGTGATGACAGGTAATAAATCTGGAAGGTACTCCGGGCTCACTTTTTTTTTTATACATAATGAGTAGTTTTGTTTCGGAGGTGAGGTGTGTGTTCAGCCAAAGTTTCCAGTCTAGTTCCCTTGTAAATTAGCTCATGACTGGTGTGACGATGTGTACCAGTAATGGCCCAAGAATGAAAATTTGTCTTATATTTGCTCCTGATTTGAGAGGAACCGTTAATATTGATTGGCAGTTTTCGTCAGAGAATCCATTCATACACAATGTGGACAGAACGAATACAAAGTTGAAGAGAGAAAAAGATATATGTGACTGAGATGTACTGCAGGGAGGAAACTAAACATTAGTCCTCTTGGAACTTTCTTATATTATCTAACTAAAACATGTAACGGGTATATGCCTCTGTGTTACTTCTACTCTTCAAAATATTTTATTTAACGTGTAGTATGTATATAAATAGATATGCACGCTATCGTCATTCAGAGTTCTTACGTAACAAACTCTTTGAAAAAAGAAACTACCAGATATAGCCCTAAGGAAAGGGAATTGGTGTCTATTCCTGTGTCAAAATAAATTAATAACAGTATTTTGTTCAAGTTTCCTACTCTGCCCAATCAAATTCGCATTAAACACGCGCAACTTATATCTTGCAGTATACGTTTCCATCATGTGACACACTGCAATTCATTATATTATCTCGTTTGGGTGCAAAATGTAAACAGCTAAAATAAAGGATACAAATTGTATGTGGCGGCAAAAACAAATGGAAAAAAAAGCCAACACACAAAAAACACAAGAACAAAATCGAAAACAGAACACAAACATCATAAATAACAGCCCCAAATAAAACACTGAGAAGAAATCAAAGAGGCTTTTTAGCTCACTTGTTAAATGGTGTAATGTGGTGGGTCATTGATTTATTCGTCTTCAGTCTGCCTTCCACAATTGACGTATTGGCAGACATCTACCTTCCAATTTTGATTAAATGGTTAAGCTCAGTGATTTTTGGATTTTTTTATGATATTTTTTTTCATTTTGGCAAAGTCTTGAACTGGCCTTTCTAAAAAAATGTTCACACCAAGTTTATTTGAAATTGCATAGGTACACTACTGAGACCCAAAAAACCCTAGATTTTTGGCACAACGATTTTGACTTTTTGAAATTGTTTTGCGTTTCTTCTCCATTTAGGATAGCTTTTCCAAAACCTTGACCGTCTTGAAATGTGAGAGAATTGCACTTTGTTAAGTTATTCAAAATCTGTTCACTAGGTTGTGATGCTGTGGATCCCTGATTTTTAGTGATTTTTATTCAATTTAGGCCCTTGGTTCATGCATTCCCTCCTATTGATAAAATATAAGGCAATGGAAATCAGAACGGCAATTCACCTTTCCGAAATTTGTTTTCAACTTGGGCGAATCTCTATTGTGTTTATTCCAATGCACACGCTCCATTCATTTGATGTTTTGATATTTTTGTCTTTTTTTGAGGTCTCAACAAATCCTTATCCATAAAATCGATCAGCTATTTGCTTTAGAATTGGATCAGAACACTTCTGGGTGCCACTGGACCAGGATAAAGATTATTATGGGTTAAATGTCAACGCCAGCTGAGGGTGGGCTGTTCACGCAATCGACCATTTACTTTAAAATTAGATAGGAGCACCACGGGACCAGGAGAGAATTTAAATACCACCGTTTGCTTATGATGTGCTTAGGATGGACTGTTTACACAGCCCTGTCTTGTTACAACTCGAAAAGTGTCCATGAGAAACCTGATTCTCTCTCTCTCCCTCTCTCTCTCTCTCTCTCTCTCTCACACACACACACACACACGCATGTGCGCACACACATACAATCTGTTTTTCATTCATTTTTTTAACAACTACCTATACATATTTTTCCATAGTGTTGAATGTGCAAAATGTGAAACTATGACGGTAAACTGGTAACTCTTACAGATGTTTTTACTATGGTTTCGAATTAATTGTGCCAAGTGAAAAAAAAATAACAGGGGTAAAGGCTTGAAATTTATCCCAATGTCAGAAAAGAAATCAAGGTTTTGGGAAACATGATAGCCATGCAATTGAACATATTGCAGCTTTTTGGAGTAGCATGTTAAAGATACAATCTGATTGTCAGTTTTTTACTAATTGCTACAATATTTTTTACCAATCAACATAACAATAACTAGTTTGACGTATTATCAAGGCTATGGAGAGAGCTGTGTGCCCATATACCTGCACTATGAAGAGTATTTCAGATACTCGGTACTGAAATTGTTGTAGGAGACATTGCTTCCATCTGTCTTCACATTGATAGCTGTCGCGGATCAGTTCCATACCAAAGGTCTTACGTATTGATCATGTTGACCAGGGTGTGGTTGTTCTGAGACACCCTGCTGTAGGTCAATCCTTGAATGTGCGAAATGTATCTTATTTTTTGTACCTAACAAGATATCTCATGGTACTTTTGGGACACATCAGTCATCTTAACTGCTCTCGACTGGCTCATTCCAGCAGCCTAACAGCTAGGGCACTGTGTGTTGGAGAAAGGTTATGTACCTGTTGAGGCATATTTGCTACTCTATTTATTTGTTCACTCTGAGTGAGCTAGTTTGAAGACATCTTATATAAGAATTGGTTGCAAATCATGATAGGTGAAGACATACAAGCTGAAGCCTACTGCAAACAATGTGGATGCAGCATTAGCTGCAACGAGCGAGGATTCAAATTCTACCTGGTAACTTCCTTCATTGTTGTATATATTGCTGTTAAAGTAGGTCACGCAAAGTACTGATTTGCTGCATGTACCATGTGCTCAGACCAATATTAAAGTTACCACTTTTGAAAGCTACATTTGTTGATGGCATGTATCCATGCGTGGCAGCGTGTGCCTCTGGCTACGTGGAAAGTATTCGGAAAGGATACAACTCATATGTTAAAATAAAAATAAAATGGTTGTGGGAATGTTAAAACATAGCAGACTTCAAAGTTAAAATGCACAACGTCCTTTGCAGACAATACATTACAAGTGGGTGCAAGGTTGGCTGAGCTACAGCACACTCTATTTACCTTTCACCTCTGCAATCCAGGTTCGATTTTCAGCCTGGGGAGGGTGTAAAGAGCTCCTATTACTTTGGATGTTCAGTGGTTTTCTATGGGTCCATCAGTTTCCTCCACCCCACAAAATGGTGGGAAGCATATGACAACACTTCTGCCATGAAACGTATGGGTCCATACTTTAATTCATATTCCGTGAGATCAAAACAATGGAAATAGTCATCTGGCACTGTGATTATCTGTAACAGTAGTCTTTAACTTTTTTTGATAGTACCTCTGGGTGTTTAACATGTATGCTATTTTAGTAAGCGCTGTATATAACCACCAGGATTGTGTTAGGTTACAGGCAAAGGAAAATGCGTAATTTCTTGAGGATTTTCAGCAGGTAACCTGCATGAGTTTTTTTATACTTCATATTGACATATAGAAGATTTTTACTCATGTGATATTTACTACCTTTGGTCCTGTGATAGGTCAAGTCTTGTTTGGCGTATCATAGGTCCAAAGGTATGATAGCCACATGAGCAAGATTTGCTATTTGTCATTATAAAACACATGACCATCATATTTCCAGTGTTTTCAAGTTAGTTTGATTTTTCCATTAGGCTAAGTCAGATATATAGACCTTTATTTCATCCCAAGCTAAATATGCACAGCATAAGACAGATACTACATATGCCAGTATTATATGAAAAGTAGAATCCAATCATAAAAAAACAAAGACTTTAAATGCAAAATCAAGTTTCAAACCATGCCATCACCATGTATGTCTATCAACATTTGCAAGGTACTCCATGTTATGTTGTCAATGCGTGCCACCATGACATCTGACTGTAACTGCCAATCCTCTCCCTGACATGAGATAGGTGACTATGCACTGTGTATATAATGGACTAATTCCATGCATAATCCCGAAGTAACCAAAAGTTATGCATAAGCTTCAATCAGCTGCTATCTTGGACATATAAAAATCCAAAACAAGGCTCAGGATTCAAATCAATGTATGTTCCTCTAATTTAGAATATTTATTCCTTTTATTTAAACGAGTATGTACATTTAAGGTTGATTAAAACCCCTATGTACCAAGCGTGTGAAGTTTAGTAATGCTTTTAAAAAAGCCAAAAAATCAGGCAATCCCACTAGTTCTGTGCTTTTGTTTTACATTATATTCAGAATATTCTATGGGCTTCGCTGTGTCGTAAACCATTACCTTGAGCCTGAATTGCAAGCATTATACAAGTTAATCCTCACCAATACGCGTGCGAAACCTTTCCAATCTGGACACCTTGGTCCATCTCCCCACCACTATTTTAACCATATGTGGACTCTTATTAATGATCCTAAAATCTCTGAATTCACAGATACAACAAGTTTGAATCTTGCGGCAGTATGTAAAGAAAAACAATATTCGTGTCCATGAAAAATAATTTATAGATAAACAACATCCGTGCTCAGATTAAATTTATCCTCATTCTCACAATTTTGTTGTTTTATGTCAATGACATTGAGAGGACAGACTTGTGGATCCTTGTTTTACATCCACGGTGGCAGCAATCAGATAAGAACAGTTATAATTAGGGGTTTACTCTTCGATTGCCTTTATCAATGGTAAATTTAACAAGTGAATGTAAAATTAGCAAAGCACATGGACTTATCAGTAATTTTGGTATTAGTAAGTGTACTTACCTCTCGACCACCACTTGTCAAGACCTCTGTGTCTGGGTTGAATGCCTCAAGAAATCACTAACGTAATTCCTGAAAATGTGACAGTCCCGTGGCACCATCTTTAGGTTCCTTTGGAACTGGTGGTGACCGCTGGTGTGCATGCTCCCTGTATCGTCCTTCCTCTTTTGAGGAGTGGTCAGTAGACTTCAGCCTCAAGAGAAACCAGGATGGTCAAGTAGGCTTCTCTTGTACTTGATAGTTAAGTATACGTACTGATAGCGAAATTATGAAAAAATTCACATATTAGTTTTGTAACTTTACCTCTCCACCACCATTTGCTGATATACAGACACAAAGTTGGAGGGTGTAACATTACTGGCATACTGACCACTTATGACCACAGGGGCTGCAGCTTCAGGGAAACCATCAGTCTGAGTGAGGATGTGACATCTCAAGGAAAAACCTTAGAGGTACTTGGACTTAAGGCCACCAACAGCATAATTGAGCCAAAGCCAGAAACCTTCCCTACTGACCAGCATGGGAACATGATAGTTACCCATCTCTTGGGTAAATGCTGTTTGGTTCAGCTCCATCAGACCTGGAGATCAAACTGGACCTAGTTACAGAACTGGTGGGGGGGGGGGGAGGCTGGTATATGGTTTCTTAGGGCAGTAGACTCCTAGGTAAACTGGGAAAAGAAATGGACAGCAGGAGAAAATGACTGATAAAGGTGCAAGATAAGGGCAACTTAGCAAAATGCTTTAGGCCCAGTAAGAAGTGTGCCAACCTATAATCTGCATTAGATCAGCCACGAAAGCACTTAAGGTTTAATCACTGGGCTGCTCTGATGGGATCTGGAAATGGATACGTATTGGAACCTAAGAAAAGGAGCCTGTGATATCAATAAAGGCATGCATTGCTTCATCTAGCACTATCATGTGATGCAAGTAGTGCTTGGCAAAAGTTCTAGATGATTGCAATCATCCGACAATGAGTGCCAACAGTTAGTGATAGCTGCCAAAGTGAATGTTTAGGACATCTGCTAGGGTTGAGGAGATGGCTGGTTTGAAACTCTCCACTGTTTTCAAGCTCTTGCCAAGGACTTCCCACTGATAAAGCAGGAAGCTGACAATGTGTGAAATGTGTGGAGACCAAGGATGGATTCCATTACTGGCACACCAGTCGGAAAACACATTCCAAAGAGCTGATTAACAGAGAGGAAGACCAACACCCACCTTTGGCAATTCTATCTGTGACCCATCCCAAAAACGTCATTTGTGGCTGTGAACAAATTGTCAAGCATGGAAGTTGAGCACCTTAGGGTTCTTGTAGAACTGCTCATCCATGGCTGGATCACAAAAATTTCAGCCATGCTGGTAAATGTAGCAGAGGCTAGATGCTCAATTCCAAGAGCTCTATCGAGCAGTCCTTTTAGAGCTTCCAGTGCGTGGCCATGATGGGATTGCAATTCTGGGACTGAAGCTTGCACTGTACCCTCAAAAGGATCTGCAGAGGTGGAAATGCATTTGCCCAAAGGCTGCTCTAGTCCATGGCTAGAAAAAAAAGCCAACAGGGTGAGCTATTGTTGTGCTTAGCAGACCTTGCAAGTTGGAAAGGCTCTGAGCTGGGATAGAGGTGCCCCCCTACCTGTCTCCTGAATGGCGACAGATGTGGGCAGCCAGGTCAAGCTGGATGCTGGGGAAGACAGAAGTTTGCACCAGCAGAAGGCTGGACTTGCTGATAAGCCAATTGTGCAGATGTGAATTGCTGCCCAGTGAAGGTAAGCAGCAACTGATTGAGGGAACCAGGTAAACACGAGGGGTGCTGTGGCAAGGCCAAATGGAAGCACCCTGCACTGGTACACTTGGCCTGAGAATAAGAACTGCCGAAACTACCCTGAAGTCTTCACGATTGACACATGGAACCGGAAGGTCATTTATCCAGGGGCCCCAGGGCCACTGCCACCAACTGGGGGTCTCTATCTGAAAAGTCAGGACTTCCAGGTAGGAGTTCAGCATTGGGAGGTCTATGACTGGGTCCCATCCTCTGTCCCACTTGGGGACCAGGAAAAGTAAGTTGTAAAAGCAGGAAAAAACCTTCCATTTCTATTGCCTCTATGGTACACTTGCTCTTAAGGGTCTGAACTGCCTCTACAAGTGCCGATGCTTTGGGTTCTACGTCAATCAATGTGAACCAAAAGGCCTGCTGCTGCAAAAGGGCAGCATACAGCCATGCCCTATGGTATAGAGTACAAAAGGATTGTCTGTGATAGACTCCCATTGCACACAGACGAAGGAGAGGCAGCTCTCAACTGGGTGCTGCCCTGAATCTAATGATGTGGTGGCGGGGAGTCCTGAGATAGTGTGCTGTAGTGTACAATAGTGAGGTACCCTGAGGCTTGCCAGACTTCTTGCCTTTGCTAAAGCACTCCCCTTTCCAGGGCATCGCATCTCAGAGAGAGCATGAGGTGATGGTTCGCTAGGCAAGGTCTGAGACTTGCCACACTTTGGGGCTAAGGTGGCCATAGAAAAAAGTGATTGAACAGAGTTTGTCATCACCTTGGTGTGGGTCTGATCCACTGAGCAGGCCCTATGGTCCTGTGCCTAGCAAATGACTACTGCCATCTCTCCTCCAAACAGTGTTCCTGAGAAAAGTGGCCCCATTCCAGCTCTGCAAAGCAACAAGTCAGGCAAATTCTGACCCTAGAGGGAGGCTTCCCTCTGCAACAAACGGAGCTTCACCTCAAAGTACTTGTGGTCTGCCCCTGGTGGTCAACAGCCCACTGACAAGGAAGTCTATTCTACCAATCCTGCACAACCTCCATGTTGTGCACAGAGCCCCTGAGGTCATTCAGAAGACACCTCAGAGTGGCCAACAAAGTCTTGGAGTAGAACACCATAAGAACGGATCCCCTTTGAGAGATGGTATCTTCCTCTAATTGCTTGGAGGCCTTGGCAGATGTCATGATGGTGTTTGGCTGCCAACCATCGAACTCTTCCCACCTCCAAATCCACCAACAATGAGTGGAATAGAAAAAATCTGCTCTGGCAAATAATAACATTTTGCCTGAATGCCTGGCTTTGGGAGCAGTCTCTCCTGCTTCAGGTAGCTAGACATTGGTGGCTATAGGGGAACCCATGTGCTGTGAGTGTTGGCTGTGAGCTGGTAATAAAACTCAGCTACAAGGGTGAAAAAGGAATGAGGGTATGTTGTCATGTGTCATCCAGAGACAAGCTTCCACAGGAAAGAAACAGACAAGACTCCCGCGCTTTGGTGGAGCACGTGTGCAGCAGGGGACATGTCACCATGCCAGGCATAGGTGTCACAAGTCCTCACAGCCTCTGACACTCCCTCTGTCTGCTCAGCCCATGTGGTGCTTGAAAAGGAGGCTTCCAGTAGACCTATTGCAGGTGACACAGTGACCCCGACTGGGGAGTCTGCTGGCCAGAGGAAACCTGCTGGGTCTCAGAGAGAGTCGGCTAAGGAACCACAGCTGCTGCTGACTGAGCAATCTGCTGGCAGGAAGGAGCCTGCCAGAGTTTTGGGAACTCCCCAGCCCTAGGGCCAAGAGAAAGCTTACTCAAAGCAGAAGCAGCAAGCTGCTCTGCCTGAGTTCCACTTGCCTCTCATGTAGACGGAGGCAGGATGCCCAGCTGCAGCGCAAGAGCAAGCAGTATTTCCTGCAACTCACTTTGGGGCAGAGCCTTCAAAGGTGCAAGAAGCAAAGCCATCACTGCAGGTTGGGGAACTGAGGGTGGCACTTGGGTCACTGTAGGGGCCACTCTGCCAGGGCCAAACACCCACAAATGGCAGAAGGCACCACCACACACTAGGTTGCCTTCCTTCTATCTGCAATATCTCTTGGCTTATGATCAATTCTCACAGCATTTGCATGCTTGCTGGTGAGAGAATACTTGCCCCAACTGAAGCCAAAAACCATAGCAAGGATTATTATCATACAAGGCTCCCATATAGTGGTTCCATGAGTCCAACTTATGCTGACAAAAACGGCTTGCTGATGTCAGGAAGCAATGGCATGATGGACACTGTGTTTCCACTATCTGCAATCTGTACATCTAGCCGCCATCTTCAAAATTTAGGTTTCAGGCTAATTTTAAGGTTCTACACCCAACCATTTCAGAGATATCAGCAGAAGAGATATCAACTATTTAGGTCTCTTAAGAGTCCTGGACTGCTGCGCACATTCCCCTTATTTTCACACAGGGGAATGTGTGTAAAGCCCTAAAACAGTGTAGTGAACCAATATTCACAAAGCTCAACTCCAAAGAGCAAGCCAGCAATGGCACCAAAAAGAGAAAAGGTAGTATGGGGAGCATTAACACTGGGATTGACCACCAGTTCAAAAGGAACCAAGTGATGATGCCATGGGACGGTCAAGTATTCAGGAATCAAATGAGTGAACTAAACTCAATTTCTTGGCCTTTAACTGCTACGTGAAAAAAAAGAGGCAAACTTATACGACATAGATTTTCCGGTGCTCTTTTTAACGCCAGGAGCTGTGCTCTTTGCGTCACTGCAGGTGGCGGACATTGTAGACGTTTACTTTACTCATTACGACCTACTTGAGGCCGCCAAATAGATCAAAATGGGCGTCTCTCATATATTATAGCAAATGGATGAAAGCCTCTTACCCGAAGTGGCCATCTCAGTATCAGATATCCTATCTTACAGGTAATAAAGGTAAGACATAACCCAATAATGGACAGAGTCAACGGAAAAAAACGCTCATTGAGCGTCATTGTGTGCATTTTATTCTCGTCATCTTCTGAAGTACCAATCTGCGCTGAAATTCTAGAAGATAGATAGATAGATAGATAGATGGATGGATGGATGGATGGATGGATGGATGGATGGATGGATAGATGGATAGATAGATAGATAGATAGATAGATAGATAGATAAAATTCAAGGTTTCACTGTACTATGATAATACAATAGTATGTCACAATGCAAAGACTCTGCTATGTCCTATATTTCCTGACTTACCGTGTGTATGTAATATGTCTGTATGTATATATATATATATAGCGAGGCTTATAAAACCTAACCAAGTAGTCCAACCGAGCTGACCATCATGTTACCCAGCTGGTGCTGAGACCAAGTACAAACGTTCAGCTGGAAGTTGAGACAGATGTGGGGGTCTCCACAACGACAAGAAGAGAACAATTTGAGAAAAAACAAAAGATCATCAAGCTCTGTGAAATTGAATTTGCAAAGAGTATTCCAGTCGCAAAAAAATGATGAGGTGCGGAAATTTAATTTGATCTTTTGTCATCATATTTTTCCACTGGAAAGTGAGGTGGTGAGGTCAGCGTCATCCATGAAGGCAGGTTGTCATTCGTTTATTTCACCATGCGATCCAGTTGTTTTTGGAACTGCAGGCAAAGAAAAAAGGGGGGGGGGTGTCCAAATGAAAAGGACACGTTTAAGGAACATTAAATTCATTCGGGACGCTGTTCAGTGGCTCAAATGAAGCATGGCATCGAGCCAGACATGCGCAAACACAGCCAGAAGACTGAAGCGCCATCTGCAAGTACTTACCGAATTGCTCATTGTAAAATGCGACAATAAGTAGGGAAATACCGTATGATATAGTGTAGGTGCCTTGGGAAGAATGAAATGCCTATCAGTGTCAGCGGTGTAGATATTAACTACTGAAAAATATCTGTTACGGAGAACAAATTTTCTTTTAGTTATTGAATTCTGTGTGTGTGAAAAAAAAAGAAAAACTGATGAGAATGACTTAATTTACTCGGAACTATAAATACTAGTGTGATCCAATTTTTATAGAGTTTAAGTTGTTTTGGGTTTTAATTGGTGTATACATCAGGTTGTTTTCATATGCTCTGGTATAGGCTACTTTGTGGTACAAGATTTAACCCGTATATTACATGATGCAATTTAAACTTTTTGAGGTGCATGGACACCATTATTTTGAAACGCCGTCGTATACCACGCTGTACTTTTCAATTTGCAAGGGACATTCAGTGGTAAAGATTGAAACAGACGTCATTTGGTATTCCATAGTATCAAACGAATCAAAATGACAAATTCTTGGATGTTACCAATTTAGTGCAAAGGAACTTGATCTGGATTTAGAGCAAGGTAGTTTCACAGCTGGTAAAATGTTGTTGACCCGAAAGTTGGTGGGCTTCGAGTGATAATACTAATTTATTCACCCCGGCATTACGGCGGAAACAGTAAAAGTCAAAGCGCAAATAAGCTCAGTGCACGAGACGATATTTGTACGAATGTAACATTTCCATAAATGGGTTAAAACACTTACACACTTTAGAAGATTGAAATCTTGACATGAAAATTTCAAGTGATGATAGTGACCAGTTACAACTAATTGAAGGTAATATTGAAACATTCAAGTGAAGCTAGTAACCTGTTACAACCAATTGAATGTAACTTTACTGAATGGGGACATCCGCCCTCCTGGCGTTATGTAGTCTTGTGAGGGAGGCACCAGGTGATGATTAACTTTGATATCCCACATCTTCGGTCTAAACATGTCTGTAATAATCATCTTTTCATGATATGTAAGACTATTTTTATCCTGCAGTTTATAATTTACCCTGCAGTAAGTGAAAGAAAAGTCATCCAGATTGGAATCCGCCGTTCGGGCTGGACGACAGACGATATTTCATGGGGAATCCAACAGGTCAGTATGTCTTGCATTTTTTTGGTCATCATTTTATTTTATGTATTTATACTTTTTTTGTTTTTGTTGTTTTAACCACAGAACAAGAATGTGTTCGTTGTAATGCCAGCAGCACAAAGGAAAACGGTAAATGAAGTTCTTCCTGGTTTATTTCCATAATAGTTGCACTGAAGCAGCATGGGAGAAATTTGATAATGTGGTGCACATTAGGCCCCGTGTTTGTACAAAACATTCAGTCCTTTAAAGAATGGTTTTTGCAAAGATATTTTCATAACTGATCGTGTTTTTGATAGGTGGAATATAAATTCGCCAAATTTGTTTGCAACACAAACAGGTCGTGGCGACGACACTGCCATTGCATTGGGGATGGGTGCACCATCATCATCATCTCTCTCTCTCTCTCTCTCTCTCTCTCTCTCTCTCTCTCTCTCTCTCTCTCTCTTTCTCTCTCACTCTCTCTCTCTCTCAATCTCTCTCTCTCTCACACACACACACATACACACACTATTTAATTGGCATTCATAAGTATTACACGTGGCCAATGGATATAGGCCATTTGCTCATGCCCACACTCCTCGTGTGTGCACTTTCCAGGGCAATCCATGTCCTTTGACTGGGGAACGTGAACCCGGAATTAAGCCTGAAGTAACTCTATATGAAAAGTCACGGCTATAAACGAGTGCGCGGTACACCTTGCAAGTGACCAAGCAAAATATTCTTAGATGAAATTTAAATCCTTCACTGTGTAAGGTGGGTACAGGGAACCACTGTCAGAGATACACTTCAGTGCATTTCAAGGCCCGAAACATGCTCTGGTAGTTAGTTACTGGCTGACGACCCGTCATTAACTTTCAGACGTGTTTTGACAAAGTAACACATTAAAACAAAAACATATCATTTAATGTCTATGTATGGAGACTCTGGTGGTAGGTATTTACTCGGCAGAGCAAGCAAAATTATGGAACTTGGCTAACGCATATGGGGTATTGTTGATATGAAAGTGTTGCTGGACAATTTTCTTTTTCAGATACATATAAATGTGTCCTTTGTGACTAAATGTGAAATGTAAATAAAGAACATGTGCTTCACTGTTTATGTACTTGTAATATAGTGCTGGGCATTAACATGAAAAGAGCGTGGAGATTTAAGAACTTGGCTAACGCGTTTGGGTTACTGTTGAAATGGTTTTGCTGGACATTGATTGTTTTGAGAGTCACATGAATATGTACTTTATGGCCACTTTGTTTTTTTATACACACATTGCATTTTTTGCCAGCTTGAAGTATTGTTGAATTGTTATTGAATTATATTATAGGAAACTTTTGTTGACATAGATTTGTGACTTTGAATCCGAAATTATATGAAAGTTAGATCGTAATAGGCAGATGGCGGGACAAATGGAAAAACTAATCACTATAGATGTAAATGTGTCTGTGTGGAAAGAGGGATGTACCCGTTTGGGTTGTACGGATGCAGTGATAATACAAATTTTATTGGACAACCCAATTTTTACATGCACGTTACAAGAATACATAGACCCTCATTCTGAAAGATCATTGTAATTAAAGAACAGTTGTCTTTTTGGACTTCAGTTATTAGGCAAGAAGTGTTGGTGTCGTTTGCATATTATTTAATTCCGATTGAGAGATAAGCCTGGCCTGCCAGTTAAACTGGTACATTAGTGTGTGCAATTTGAAAGTCCTATCGCAAAAAATTTTCGAGGTTTCATCTTATTCAAAGAATTTACCCTCTTATCTTCAAAGGTAGGTTAAGTTATTCTGTGTTTAAAGACAGCCCAGACCTCATAGCGGTACATAATCATGTGCAGGTTGTAAGTCCTACCTTTGAGTTGGTATCCAGAAGCGGAAAACGAACGTACAGACAGACAACCTGATAACTTTAAAGCACCTTGATCTCTGATGCGGGTGCCACATATGTAAATAAATTTTAAACGATGTCTTCCAAGTAATTTTACTAAATTGAATATAATGAAGGGACTATGATTGTTTTTCCCTAGAGCAAATAGAGCCACAAGAAGGTAAGCACCCCCGCCCCAATACATTATCGATGGATGCCCTGAAACATCAACCCGTGCACTGCTAAAGGTAAATTCCTTTTACCTGACGTAATACCCGCAGGTCAGTTCCTGTCACTGATTATACCTAAACCCCACAAAAGGGCGAAATTAGAAGCACTTTCAGCTTTATAAAACTTATCATATTCCAAAGGTACTTTTAGTAGACTATTCTGAGCAATGCCTGTTCTCGGCAGAAGTATAGGTTTGTCTTCAGGTAGAAAGATTTCAGCGTGGCTTCACTCCCTGCTTTGGATTTTCGCGCCCAGCAAGAATCTGCGGGCATATAACACCTGCTTGACGCATGCAAACATATTTTGACATGTGTGTGCAGCACCAGAATGAGAAAGATGAGTGGATATCTGAAAGCAGTTCCAAACATCGAATGATATATTTTCCTGTGTGCATCGAGATTTCTTTTCCCAACCTCCGGCACTGACACCAAGTCAGAACCAGACTAACTCTTTGGATTTCTACGTGACATTTCTTCTTTAAAAAACAAAATGACCTGCAATGTTGCAGGATAATGTTCATGCCAGAGTGTTTCTCAATGAACCCCTTAGTGTGTTTCTATCTTTCTTTTATTAAAATTATTATCATTTTTTTTTTTTTTATTTTATTTTATTTGGGGGGGGGGGGCTACTATTGAAAATGTGTTTGTATTATCGGTTGGAAACTAAAGTATTTTGGACTTCTTCATCTTCTAGATATTCATCCAGATTCATTTTAAACTTGGTGGGATTTACGTTTGGTGTTTCTCCACGCAGTTCATTCATATCTTTGCACTCCTGTGATTTTTAATGATTCAAATTTGAAACCTGTGAGTTAATGTACACATGCTTACTGATTACAATACATGCAACAGGGACTGCAATAGTGATTCATATTTTCGACCTCTCCAAAAACCATCGACCAGATTCATTTCACACTAAGAGTGGATATACCTTCGGTGGGTTCCTACTGTGTGTGTTTCTTTGTTTGTTTGTTTTTTTGTTTTTGTTTTTTCAAAATCAGGCCACATTGATATTGGCGGTTTTTATGTTTTCCATAAATTATTTCCGACAAAATCTGAAAGAAGTCTTCATCGTCAAAAACACGAGAACAATTGCTTTAAAATTGCGTAGGCACACATCCGAAAACAAAACTTTAATTGGTCACCAGGTGGCGCTTCAATTTTTTCTCTTTTTACTTTATTTTGTGCCTTGTCTTGCTATTTTTTATTGTTTCTCCCAGACGTTATATTTGATTATCTTCAAATTGAAAGTACCTAAGCGGTTTCTATGGGAATTTATGATTTTGCGCCTATATTGGCTGAAATCCTGGAAATAGAGGATTCTAGGCCCATGGTTAATGTTTCACACTAATGGGAAAGAACCTATGTTTTTTTCCTTATTTTTTGTTTGTTTGTTTGTTTTGGTTTTGTGTTGTTGATTTTGCCCTTGAATAACCTTGCAAGGTCAAGCTCACACATCTGCGTTTATATTTGGTAAAAATGTATCCCGTTACTGTAAATTTTAAAGTGGTTACACTGTAACTGTTCTATTGAAAACTAATACTGTAGACAGTGATGATGGACCTAAACAAAAGTTATCTTATATAATTCCGAAAGTCACAAGGTCCCTTCAGTCTGTGCATCCAAGACAGGCTCAGCACAGGACTGTCACAGTCCTTTTGGTTTCTGACATACACTTACAATGTCTGAATACAAGTTGGTGAACAAAATCATCATATGTATGTATGTATGTCTGTTTGTATGTGTGTGTGTCTGTGTGTGTGTATATAATTATGTTTGTGTATGTATATATGCATGCATGTATGTATATATGTATGTATGTATGTATGTATATATGTATGTATCTATGTATATATGTATGTATGTATGTATATAACGCATAAGACACGAGAACCAGTGTCAGCAATCTGAATGTAGTGTACTCAGTAACCTTGTGTATTGATATTGCATTGTTCACGATCACCAAAGAACTTTCAAGGACAGGAACGTTTTCATATGGGAAGCAGGATAAGCAGGGTTGCGCAATGATAAAGTAAAGTTGCGTTTGGTTGCCACTACAGCTTCATCATACCTGGGCTGCACCACGGAAGTTACGCTTATGAAAGTTTTGAACAGTTCCAAGCGTCAGTTGCTACAGCCGGACCATCCAGGATCTCCAGGGATAATGACTGATCAAGACGAAGTTTTCTACTAATTGAGCTCATATCACCAGGGAAAGGCCAAAATGTGCAGATTCGGGGTGATCCGGAATAAAATGTGTAACAATGTGACTGGGCTATCTACTTCAAAAAGCGAGGATAAATTGATAAAACAGAAGTCCATACCTTTGTGAATGCTCGTCTGGTTTTATCAAATCCATTGATGATAAAATGGGAACGCGACTAAAATTGAGATGTGCTTTGAATTTCTTTGGGCACTGTTTATGTTATTTGACATTTTTGTTCTGTGAAAATTTAAAAGGGCATATCTGCCTCTGGCTCCCTTTCTTCCTTTGGCCACCTGGGCAAGGGGAATGCCAATATTGACCAAAAAAAAATGGTCTCTTAATTTTCGGCCTGATAAAACCACTGCTCTCTCTCTCTGCTATTTCTGTACATATCGCATGCTACTTCTACATACGCTTCTGTATTCCTTCCAATCAACCCCTAGCATAACTGGTAAAGATTTGCCGCTCGCATGTCATATATGAGAAAATGAGGTGCTTATTGGTAGTAAAAACACAGATTTCGGAGGGTGGGCCGAGAAGCCTGGGCATTGCTGTGTTTTTTAAAGTTACAGCGTTTCTTGTCTGAGCCACCATTGACAAGAAATCGAATTTGTTTTTGTCTTATTGTAATGATGGTTTGTCTTTGCTGGTAAGGTATTTTGTTTTTTTGCAGCGTTGAAATTTGGGTCTTGCCTGGCATGTGAGGCCGTCAAACATATGAACTACCATTTCAGGTGACAATTCCGGAATAAACCATGCAGTTATTAAATAAGGACTGTAGCAATTTCTGTGCAAAAGACCTATTTTTCGGACTACTCAGTGGCTATATATGCTGCGCATATTAATTCACTTTATATGCCGAAACGTTAAGAAGCTTCTGTAAAAACGCCGTTGTATAGAAAATTATGATGATGGTATACTTGTTCCCTTGCATATGTGTAAAAATACACAGTAACGTATGTTGTCTTGCATACTGATTTTATTACCGTTCAGATACATTGGAGTACAGTTCTATCCCATGCAGGTATATTCACCAACATCGAAGCCGCCAAATGCATAGGCGCGTGTCCTGAAAATATGCCCCAAGACCAATCCAATTATAAGATGAAAGATCTGATTTTCCACACGCGTTACATGATCAGAGTGTAACTAATAAACAGGTTGGACTACGCATTATAACGCCACTTTTTAATGATAATATTATTAAATTGCGTTTTGAGAAATTGCATTAAACACCGAGCACATTATTTAAAAAGGAGGGTGTACCAAAAAAGTGTCAAGTCAACCTAAATTTAGGGAAGCAAAAAATCCATTTAATTAAATACATATGTCATTAAACGGGGATATTTTGTTATCTGTTAAACCTATTGAAACCAGAACATAAACGTACCGTATGATTTTTTTGTATAATATTGAGGGCATAATATTTAATACCATTTTCAATATATTTACCATCAGTACACCGCTTGTAAACACTAGCTTGTAATCAATTTTACGGCAAGAACATTAAAAATTGCATGTTGCTTGAAAAAATGTTGTGTGCCATTACCTGGATTTTGCTGCTAACTTGCTGGCAGAAAGGTGTCGTCTTAATGGAGGTAATCATTGAAATGAATTATCTGCAGTGACAGAAGTGAAAAGGCATTAGATCATTTCAAAAGGTTTCATATAAACACTTCATCATTAGGGATTAGGACTGTAAAAGAGAGAGTTTCAAGATCCCCCACCCCCGCAAGAAAAAAGAAAAAAAAATTAAAATGGAAGGATGTTAATTGTTGCTATTGCACAATTAGGAACCTTGGAATGGAAGCCAATGTATAAGTGTATGTATGTGTGCAGGCATATATGTGTATGTAAGTTTATATGTTTATACGTATGAATGTATGCATGCATGTATGTATATATGTATGCATGTGTGCATGTATGTATGTATGTATGTATGTATGTATGTATGTATGTATGTATGTATGCATGTATGTGAGTGCCTGCATATGCGTGTGTGTGTGTCTGTGGTATTGAAGAGAAAGTTGCATAACATAATGGCAAAGGTGTAATGTACAGTTATCTATTTGCTTCTATATATATATCAAACGAACATTCTTAGGATTTGATTATTTGAAACTTCAAATTGTGGATATTTCACAGGAAAAGAGTACAACATGACGATAAGATCCATTAACTCCCGTTAGTAAAGAAACGGGTATATAGATCCAAGTATGATAAACAGCTCCCAAGGTTAAAATATTGGAATCCTGATATTATGGAAAATCACACACAAAACAAACAAACAAAAACAGAGAAAAATATTTGAAACAATAACCTTGCTACCACGTCGAAAGAAGCGAGATTCTCTGCGATGTATCCTGTGTCGTCTCTCCAGCTTTTGGCGAGACTGTCTGTAGCGTCTGCCTCTATCCATCCTGAGGCCTCCGATTCTTTGATGGAAAGAATGCCTCCTTGATAATCTTTCTTGGCCAAAACGTCTTTGATGTCTATTTTCCGGTCCACCTCGGTTTCTTAATTGACTTCTGTGGGCCTTTTGGCGACGAAACTGTCTCAATTCCCTAAATCTTTGAACCTGATGCCTTGGTCTTCTCTGTCTGTGTCCCCGGATTCTTCCATGGAAAGGATGCCTTCTTGATACCCTTTCTTGGCCAAAACGTCTTTGATGTCTATTTTCCCGTTCACCTCGGTTTCTCAAGGGACCACCGTCGGCCCTATGGCGACGAATCTGTCTCAATTCCCTAAATCTTTGATTCAGAAGCCTTGGTCTTCTCTGTCTGTGTCCCTGGATTCTTTGATGGAAAGGATGCCTCCATGACACTCTTTCTTGGCCAAAACGTCTTTGATGTCTATTTTCTCGTTCACCTCGATTTCTCAAGTGACGACGGTCGGCCCTGTGGCGGCGAAACTGTCTCAATTCCCTAAATCTTTGAACCTGATGCCTTGGTCTTCTCTGTCTGTGTCCCGGGATTCTTCCATGGAAAGGATACCTCCTTGATACCCTTTCTTGCCCAAAACGTCTTTGATGTCTACTTTCTCGTCCACCTTGGTTTCTCGAGTGACGTCTGTCGGCCCTATGGCGGCGAAACTGTTTCAATTCCCTAAATCTTTGAAGCATATGCCTTGGTCTTCTCTGTCTGTGTCCCCGGATTCTTCCATGGAAAGGATGCCTCCTTGATACTCTTTCTTGGTCAAAACGTCTTTGATGTCTATTTTCTCGTTCACCTCGATTTCTCAAGTGACGACGGTCGGCCCTGTGGCGGCGAAACTGTCTCAATTCCCTAAATCTTTGAACCTGATGCCTTGGTCTTCTCTGTCTGTGTCCCCAGATTCTTCCATGGAAAGGATGCCTCCTTGATACCCTTTCTTGGCCAAAACGTCTTTGATGTCTATTTTCCCGTCCACCTCGGTTTCTCGAGTGATGTCTGTCGGCCCTACGGCGGCAAAACTGTCTCAATTCCCTAAATCTTTGAAGAAGATGCCTTGGTCTTCTTTGTCTGTGTCCCCGGATTCTTCCATGGAAAGGATGCCTCTTTGATACCCTTTCTTGGCCAAAACGTCTTTGATGTCTATTTTCTCGTCCACCTCGGTTTCTCGAGTGACGACTGTCGGCCCTACGGCGGTGAAACTGTCTCAATTCCCTAAATCTTTGAAGAAGATGCCTTGGTCTTCTCTGTCTGTGTCCCCAGATTCTTCCATGGGAAGGATGCCTCTTTGATACCCTTTCTTGGCCAAAATGTCTTTGATGTCTATTTTCCTCTCCACTTTTACGTCTCAAGTGACGTCTGTCGGCCCTATGGCGGCGAAACTGTCTCAATTCCCTAAATCTTTGAGCCAGATGCCTTGGTCTTCTCTGCCTGTGCCCCCGGCTTCTTCGATGGAAAGGATGTCTGCTTGATACCCTTTTTCGGCCAAAACGTCTTGGTCCATGTTGGTTCCTCATGTGACGTTTGGGGGCCCTATGGCGGGAAGCCTTCTCAATTTTGTGTTTCTTTGAGCCCGATGCCTCTGCTGCCCATGTCGGTTGACACCTGATTGTCTCAATTTCCTAAATCTTCCAGCCAGCTTCTGTTGTCCTCTGTGTTTGCGCCCTTTGATTTTTGGAACGAAAATAGATCTGCTTGATACCCTTTTTTGACCAAAATGTCTTTGTCGTCTATCTTTATGTCCACCCCGGTGTCTCAAGTGACGTTTGTTTCCTGTATTGGGACGCCTTCTCAATTTTCTGTTTCTTTGAGCCCGATGCCTCTGCTGCCCACGTCGGTTGACACCTGATCGTCTCAATTTCCTAAATTTTCCAGCCAGCTTCTGTTGTCCTCTGTGTTTGCGCCCTTTGATTTTTGGATGGAAAATAAATCTGCTTGATACCCTTTTTCGACCAAAACGTCTTTGTTGTGTATCTTTATGTCCACCTCGGTGTCTCAAGCGACGTTTGTTTCCCCTATGGGGACGAAACCTTTTGCCAAATTCTTTAGCCCTATGCTTCTTGTGTTCACTTTGTTCGACACTTCCTGATCGTCTATCAACTACACTTGCATGATGATGGTTAACCTTTGCGGTTACAGTTTTCTCAGCACTACGTTTGACTGGTGATCTACAATAGGCCACTGCTGCTAGGAGCAGCAAGATGAAAACGACCTTCATGGTGAAAGCAGTTTCAAGTCTAGACTGTCTTGCTTCAGCCTTTGACTGTGCCACACTGTCACCCGTCACTCCTAATATACTCCCAATTTCTTGTTGACCACGCCCATTTACCAATGCACATATGCCTTGACAAAGACAGGTGACTTTAATTTTGTCAGAAAAAGAAAACAAATCATGTTTTCTGTTCAAACACTGCAGTTGCTGCCACGTGAACACGTTTGACTTCTTGTTTATTTATACTTATATTTAGTTTTTACAGTCTTGTGCTGTTTTGCCAGCTGACCACACCCGTTGATTAATGAACATATGCCTTGGGAAAGACAGGTGCGTTGCTTTTGTAAAGATACAGCTTGTTTTTGTGCAAACACTGCTGCTGCTGCAACGCCTACACCTATTGCCCTCCTGATTCATTAATGCCCACGCAGTATGTTACATTTTATGCAACCAATTTACCCATGCTACTTCAAGTTGTAGCAAACAATCATGGATGGAAAACAGATGGTATCACAGATACAAAGTTGGTGTCTTTTATATATTTTTACTACACATCTGCTCTGCTTGCTGCAAGTACTTTTGCATATAAAGTTTTTGTAAACGGCATATGGATTGTCTGTGTTTTTTTGTGATTTAAAAGTTTCGTTCTTACACTAAGAAATCTGCTCCTCCCCCCCCCCCCCCCCCGCCGATACTCTGACAGTGTTTATTCTGACATATATCGGAGATAATTATAAACTTATGTTTCAGGTGATTGGAAATAGCTTGTCAACATAATTTGGTTATATTTAGTACTCTCCTAAGTCATAGGTACGGTGCACAGTATCATTGACATACACACAGTGAAGATATAAAGACAAATGTGAGCGGCATGTTGGAAGGTACCCAGACAAAATATGCCAATAAACGGCACATAATTTTGCAGATGCAACAAAAAGGAGTGATTTGCTCGTCCAAGAGATGAAGAATTGAACAATATTGCTGGGTAACATACAGTAAAGTCCACAGACAGGCAAACTGCTTGGGGGAGTAAGCAGTTCCACTTCCATGTTTACGTGCTTGCCACGCCATCTGTGCGACAATAGACACCTTTCGCAACTCCCGAGTTTTTCGAGAATGCGACCGCAGACCCTAGCAAGGGCTTTTCCGGTCAATGATCCATGAGAGGTGCAATTTTACAGATAGACGTGTCGATACCGAAATGGCGTTCGCCATACGAGGTACAATTTTTGCACTGATTCCTGAATTTGTATACGATACCTTATTTACACATGCTGTTTATCAACTGTGGTGCATTTCTTAAATAAAGGTAAAGTGAAAAATATATAGGGTCTACACTGATAAATTCAAAGTGCAGCATGGGAAAGGCTTTCGTTTGTCAGTGATGTGCAATTATAGAATGAAGTATGCGCTCAGCAATGGAAGTTTAGAAAAACATGGCTCTCAAGAATCCACTGAAGATGATGTTTTTTCTTTTTCATACAAAAAATTAAAATAAGTACGTAATTTTTCCATCCCTCACTTACAGCTTTGGAAATTAATTGTTTACAATTACATGTTCCTGATACAGCTTACTACACGATCTTCCTATTGTAAATTCTGATAGTGGAACATAATTCATGCTGCTTGCTATGGGCACAACGTTTTCGTTCAGGTCGAAAAAATGTATACATACATATATACATTCATAAAAAACTTACATGCACACACATACATACATACTTACATTACATACATACAAGCATTACATACAAACATTAAATACATCCATATTTCCATACATACATACATACATACATACATACAAAGATTACATACATACAAAGATTACATACATACATAGATATATACATATATACATCCATCGTTCCATCCATCCATCTATCCATGCATACATACATAACGCCAATTATTTGTCTGTGTGTGAAGAGAGACATAATGTTTTACCAAATATTCTTTCTTTCCTTTTCATACATTTCCGCCATATATTTCTGTCATCGATAGACTATGTAAACCTTGTGCTGCTCATATCCTACAGATGAAGGTGCAAAAATAGAGGGCATAATATATATTTATATATTTATGTCAAATATCATACAGTAATATTTCAGCAACTTGAAGATCATAAAAAAAATCTCCATGAAATACCTGGAACATGCGTTTGATACATAGATCACTTATATGTAATTATGAAAATATGTAGAATGAGCAATGAAGAAATTCTGATCGGTACACCATATTATCTGGTCATAGAACACAGATATTTTGATCTGGAGTCCTTCTGTTGGCCAAGAACACAAGAAAGTGTGTTCTCCCTTACTGCCAAGGACGGTAACGTAACTTAAATCTCAAGAGGAAGTAAAAATAGCCATAATTAAGTTGTGTCACAAGACTGAACCAGTTCCTAGGATCCCCCATGCATTTATTTTATACTTTGATGATACTACTTGGCACCTAATTTTTGGCTGTTTGTATCATTTCACAAGTCTTACATGATCAATTTAAAATGTAACTTGGTATCTAAAGACATACAATTACAACAGGAGTATAATAAACTGCTTTCTTCACATGATTCATATCTTTCTCGTTGGCTTGTCGTCTGCACATACAGTGGTTTGTACCAGGCGAGTCATGGGGGACTTCTCGGAAAAAAACCCATTTTTAACAACCCGGGCTCTGACTGACTCAGGGTCCAGCATAATTCCATAGCCTTGACCTTGTAAATCGTGTTCAAAAGTCACATTATGGTCATGTTCTCCTTTTCAGTTTCGTTCATAATAAAATATTCCTGTGCTTCTTGTACATATCTATTTGTTCCCTGTCCGTATCAAAGTGTTATAGTGGCGAAGTACATCCTCAGATATTACGCGTCCTATGTGAACTCACCACGATCCTGGAACTATGGAAAATATCAGTGCCATGCATGCTGTCCTTGTCATTCAAGGCTGTATTTTTTATCTACGCACTTAAGGCCTGGATGTGATGTTGATGTTTGTTGGGCGTGTGAGTGTGATTTTTTAAAGCCTTTCTAGTAGTTCATCATGATAGAAAAGTGATTAAAACATATAATTCGGGGCTCGTGCTTGTACCCTGACCCGGCCGCCAGCACAACACCCTTGCTTTCTGCTTGGGTGTCGTGTGCTGGCAGTCAGGTCAAGTTGCAGGCACAAACCACTCGTTGGCGGTATTAATCCCTTAAGTCAATTGAGCATTGGCTGTTCACACAACCCTCTGGCTGGTTGTTTTGCGAGTCACAAGCTTCTGCTTTATAGACTCCAAGAACTGCCCCAAAGTGTGCATACGCTTATACGACACTTTAGCAAGCTTTTGGCAGAAAGTTGAAATTTTGACATATAAAGATAGAAATAAAAGTGGGAGTGTTCAGTTTTTCTACATTACTCTGCTTTTCATCAACCGTTAATTTGAACAATGGTTGTTGAAAATGTGTTAAGATAGTTTTCACCTGTTTGTCTCAAGACATAATGTTTACTAAGCAGAGAACTGAGCTTCTGCTGTTATATAAGTTTTGTTCCCTCTACTTATTCACTGATTGGAAAGGCTAAAGCTCCTGAAAAATGTACTTCATATAAACTTTCAAGAGCGGCTACCTTCATAAGATTTTCTCTCGTTTTCGGAGCTTTGACACCAAATACTTTCTGAAAACATACGGATCGGTGACGCCACATCTAATGTATAAAACACACAAGCCTGCCATTAATTCAGTTTGGTTTTATTGTTTGGATTTCGTGTCATAATCTGCAGTATATATAACTCTATAAATCATGCATATCAATTGGAAAATCATATGGAATGTAAATCATCTCACATAGGGCTTATATATTATCTGAGCCCCAAAATGTAAGATGGCAAGTAATTGTAAGCTAGTGTTTCGGCTGATCATGAAATAGGAAACAGTCTGTCACCAGAATTTCGAAACATTTACTACTTCCTTCCAGTCAGATGTGCCATCTTAATATTATTGACAGCCAGAGAGTAAAGCACTTGTACACTTATTTAATGAAACAGTACCGTTTTGCAAGGTATGCTGACCAAATATACGACAGACAAGCACATAATTTTGGGTATACATCACAGAAAGAAAATCTGATATAATGACAGTTTTTGTTTTAATGTAAATGTGTTAAAGCATTGTCACCCAGGACAGTATGTCATACAAAAGTGAACATCTACATCACTATGGAACATCCCTTCTTTCTGGTGGTCAGCTTTAGCAAAACAACCCACAAGGGCTTATGGAAAAGTCAGTTATGGTCGAAAACTTTAATTGTATATTGGCTTCGCAATCTATCAAGAACTCCAGAGCTATACAATATGTCTATTTCTGCTGTATACATTAAAATAAACCCTCTTCACACCAGAGCCGTGACGAGTACAGACATATTACATCAAATGCCAAAGAGTCTAATATTTATAATGTCAGGTTAACCGTGAATATTGTCATACAACATTCACAACCATTTACATGTCAGATGCATCCATAGCTGATCATCCTGATGAACTAGGTAGTTCGTATATGCCAAGTGTATAAACCATATACGTTTTAAATTATGAGATATATGAGAACATAAATTATTTAGGTGAAGAGATTCCCCTGCTCAATAAGACTAACTTTTCCTGTTGAAATGTCGAATTATGAGCAAGAGTTCCAATCCTTTTTTTCTGTTTATTCCACCGGCACCTGGATGTCAAACCGTGTACCATGGACCCGCCATAATATTTGCATCAAGATACCCAACAATGCTTCTCTTCACATCAAAGACACTGCCAACCCTATTGAGTGTGCATGTACATACAGATACACATACGGTATGTATGTATACGTGTATGAGGGTGTGCCATAAAAAAATCTTCCCCCAACTAGACTTATATCTATCATTGCCAAATATCAAAGGAAAAATCAGCATCTTTTTCTCATAAACACCCCCCCTCCCAAAAAAAAAAAAAAAACTGATCATCAGAAATTGCAGTGGAGAATCCTTTGCTTCAAGGACATGCTTAGGAAGGTAGTGCAAAACTCCACTTATTTGTCACAGGAGACATATGCTGCCATGCAGAATAGCAACAAAGATCCCTCATTATTTACCAAATGCAATGAATGGGTTTCTTTTCAACCTAAATGGGCCCAAATGTTTAAAATTATTCTAAGAATGGTCAAAAGGTTCATGTTGAATCACTTCCGACATAAATTAATTGTTCTGATTTCCTTATTCGGTCTAAAGATCCCTAACCAAGGTTTTTTTGTGTGTGAAAAAGTGTCCTAGTCACTAGTGCATTTTGCAATGACCTAGCTGTGAACATACATTGAAAATCTGGGAATGTAACTGTCCCACTCCCAATGCCAAATTTGTCAAAAATGTAGCAGACACAAAGCAGTGTAACATTCGGCAGATAGCAACGTTTTTCTGGTTGTGGTAGCGGGCCGCCACTGGACACAACCAGTCCGACTTAGGTGATGATATATGTCATTGAGAGGCGTCGTCGAAGTTTGAACAACATGTTAGGCAAAAAAGCTCAAGACGGGTGGGGTAAAAGTAGTTGACTTCACAGTATAAATGAAAAGATAGGCATACATGTATGGTTTGTCACGTACACACAGAGTTTTATTGATGCACATTATCAGTGACTGTGCAAAAAGTCTGTTGGTTATCGTCAGGCTAGTCAGCCTCGGGTTTTGAAAAAGACGGGGAAGCGATCTCGTCTTGATTATGTCGAGCTTATAAAACACAGCATTTATATTTTAATGCTGCAGATAATATATCAAGTCAGTTGCTTATTCTTTTGATTGTTGCAGATATAAAAGCAAAAGATAGTTTGTCGTATTTTTTGTAATTTAATGTATTTGCAGGTATCTCCATGAATTGTATATAACTATATGTATATATATATATATATATATATATATATATATATATATATATATATATATATATATATATATATATATATATATATATGAAAATATTGCCTTGCTCATATAGGAAATTTCTATTTGTTGTGTAACGTAAAAAAATCTGTCACAGTAACGTATGGTCTCAGCTGCACACTAAACAGTCTGAAGGAGAATTGACCCATCAAGGAAACATGTCCCAGCCACAGGTACATTGCTGACCTAATCTTGTTTTAAACATGTTATTTCGTCCTATGCTAACCCGCTAGCAAAAAAATTTAGTATAAGTGCACAACAATAACCATGTATTACAAAACATATCTTCTAATAAGGACCAAGACATAAAAAATTGACGTCACTTAGATGCAGGGTAAAAATAGAGATTACCAGTCTGTCTTACTGTGTGGTTCCCTTGGACTATACCCTTTGGTGCCATTAATATTTTCTCAGTGAAACGTTTAGTATTATGTGTAGACCTAATAAAAACTTTTTCAATTTCAATCCTTATGGAACATTGACACTTTTCACACCCATATAGTGATGTTCAATTTGTGAAACAAGCATGGGGAGTAACTGTATCCTGTTTAATGTCTTGTTCAGCTGCTACAGTACTAGTGGACATAGTAAAATAGTAAAAAACATTATCATGACAAAAAAAAACAAAAACAAAAACAAAAACAAAAAGGCCCGATACAGAAAAAACTTCTCAAACTTTGAAAAAAAAAAACATTTAAACTGCTCTCCTCATATGCAACTGAGCAAGAATTTCATTTATTTAAAATGAAAAAATAGAATAAATTCATACTTTTAGTTTTCTTATTATTAACGTATAAATAGATACCTAGATAGACTCACTAACTCAGTTGCAACTGGTTGCTTGTTCCACAGCCTCACAGTGAAAGGCAATAAAGGTATAATAAATTAAGAATTCTTGACGTGGGTAAATGACAATTTTGACATATAAATCTCTCACTAACTGTGTCGACAGGTTATAAAACTGGAAGGCCTTCAGGGCTCATTTTGTTGTACATAACGGCTAGCTTTGTTTGAGAAGGGAGTTGTGTGTTCAGCCAAAGTTTCCGGTTCAGTTATCTTTTAACTTTGCTCATGACTGCTGTGTCGTTGTGTAGCAGTAATGGCCCAAGAATTAAGATTCCCTTAAACTCAGTCTTTATTCAAAAGGAAGGGTTAAAAAAAAGAAGTAAAGACCGATATCTTTCACATGGATTGTGAAGCAGGCCTAGCCTATATTAATTACTCTTCATGGCAAAGATGCTGGCGTATACTTTCCTACCCGCTTGTTTGGTGGACGAAACCGAAGGACTAGGGGAAAACCACCGTGCACAGTCAGAGTGGAGGAAATTTGTCCACTTGCTTCCCTGGCCATGAATCGAACCCGGGGCAGCAGAGGTGGAAGGCAAGCGTGTTGCAGCTCCACCAACCCTGCACCCTAGGAAGGGTTTATATTGATTGGCAGTTTAGTCAGAGAATCCATCCATACCCAAAGTGGACCAAACGATTACAAGTTTGCAGAGGGAAAAAGATACATGTGACGGAGTTGTGCTGCAGAGACGAACTGGATATTACTTCTCCTGGATATTTCCTATGTTATCTAGACAACAAATGTAATGGCTCAACGCCTCTGTGTTTCTTCTATTCTTTAAAATACTTAATTTCACTTCTATTATATATTTTCATACATGTTCACACTATCGTCTTTCAGAGATGTTTTGTCACAGATTCTTTGAATCAAATAACTACCCATTATAGCCAGAAACATTTGGAATTCGTTTCCATTCCTGTGTCAACTTAAATCAGAAACAGGATTGCCTTTTCGTTTTTCTGCTTTGGATAGTCAAGGTCACATTCATTATGCACAACTGTTTTTAGAATATACGTTTTCATTATGTAGCAAACTGCAGTTCATTATATTATTTGAATTAGCTACAAAATGTCAACAAAAAAATGTCAAAAATTCAAGAACAAAAAAAAAAACAAAAATCAAAAATAACATCCCAAAACAAAACACTGACAAGAACACAATGAGGTTTTTGACCTTGCTTGTTGCCTGAGGTTATGTGCTGGGTCATTCATCTATTTGTCATCAGTTTGTCATCCACAATTGACGAATGGGCGGATAATGCCTTCCAATTTTGGTCAAATGGTTTTGCTCAGTGATTATTGGATCTTTTATCATTTTTTTTTCATTTTGGCGCAATCTCAAACTGACTTTTTGAAAAAGAATTCAGATCAATTGATTCGAAATAGTATAGGGACAGTTAAGGCACCCTAAAATCTAGATTTGTCTAACAGGTGGCGCTACGATTCTGACGCTTTAAAATGATTTATGCTTGTTCTCCATTTTGGGAACATTGTCCAAAATCTTGAATGTCTTTAAAAGTGGCTGAATTGCACTTTGCTTGAGAGTCATGCAACGTCTGCTCACTAGATTGGGACTGTGGAACCCGAATTATTAATGAAGTTTTTAATTTGGGCACTTGGTTATGCATTCCCACCTATTGATAACAATATAAGGCAATGAAAATCGATAAGGCTATTCACAGTTTCAAAACTTTTTATAACCGTTAGCCAGATTCACAGACAGGATTTGCATATAAGTTGCGTGGGCCTCCACTGAATTTTATTCAAATGGTCACGCTCCACTTATTTGATGATTCAATATTTTTGCCCTTTTCTGTCGAAATCTTAACAAACTGTTATCTCCACAATCAATCATCTATTTGCTTTAGAAAAAGATGAGAACACTTCTTTAGAAAAAGATCAGAACACTTCTTGGTACCACAGGACCAGGGTAACCATTATTATGGGTGAATTGTCAACACCATCTGAGGATGGGCTGTTAACACAATCGACCACTTACTTTTAAATTAGATAGGAACAGCACTGGACCAGGAAGGAATTTTAAAAATGTGAACGTTTGCTGAGGATGGATCGTTAACACAGCCCTGTCTTGTTACATGAAATGCTAGGTGCAACCTACTAACCGTAAGACTGTTTGAACTGGGGCTCAAAAATGTCCATGGGAAACTTGACCCTCACACACACACACACACACACACGCGCACACACACACAGTCTGTTGGTAAACTTTTGGTTCTCACAAAAGAATTTGCTTCAATAAGGTGAACTGGAAAAAAATGACGATGTCATCAAAAGCCCTGCAAGTATCTTTTTGTATAGTCATGTGACTTTTACCAAGAGGCCAAGAACATCGAATTGCAATCACAACTGAAAAAAATGGTTACCTAGGTACGTGTACTATGTAGGTTTGAAGCATCATCACATTGTTCTTGAATTATAATATAGAAAACTTTTGTTTACCTGGACTTGTGACTTTCACAAAGGAAAATGTGAATGTTATAACATGACAGGCAGATGGCGGGACATATGAACAAACTAATTAGTACATTATACATGTTTTTATGCGAGAAAAGGATGTCCACGCTTTGGTGGAACATGTGCAGGGAAAACGAAAATCCCTTCTGACACGCCAATTTTAAATATAAGTTAAAATATGACATGGGCCTCTGCTCGGAAAGATCATTGCAATAAAGAACTGCTGTCTTTTTAGACCTGAATTATTAGAGGAGCAGTGCTGACGTCTTTTCCATATTATTTGATTTCCATTGAGAGACCAGCCTGGCCTGCCAATCATATTGGTACTTTACCATGTGCAATTGTAGGTCCTTTTCCAAAAACTTAAGTTATCAGATCCCTGTTAACCATGGGATTTTGGGTAGAGGAGATATGCAAAGAGGTATTATGAACACCTATGTTTGGCTCGAACAACAGCATATCTACAATGTATTGCAGATATTTAATTTTTGAAGCTTGCTTGGCGTACTTAAATTTGAAATCCAAGCTAACCTTTCTGCTGAATGTCATTGCACAGTATGATGGACACTTTGATTACCCAAACGGTGAAATCAAGGAGTATATTCTCTTTGACCTTTCACACAATGACAGTTTAGGTACATACTAGTAGCCTGGAAGGCAATATATGAATCTACAGTAAATAAGAGTAGCCCCCTTTTATCCGGGACTATTGATGTTGAATGTGTGGAGGAAAGTAACCGAAATATCAATACCAAGTCCCATCTGACTCTGTCATAACATCATTGGTTGTACTTCACCAGTTTTGTTTTGTTTTTTTCTTTTTTTTTTTTTTTTTTTGTTGTCATTCTGTCCACAAACTGTTTGGGTTGTATCACTTCAAACTTGCTTATTTTCATTTCAGATGATGTTCATTTTTTGCTCATGGTCCAAAATCTGTTTATCCACGTATGTAGCAGATTCGTCTTTAGCTCTGGTGACCAAAGAGATTATGCAATTACGCTTGTCTGTCTATCAATCCGTAATCCTTTTGCGTGTTGGCGTGATACAATCTGAAGTTTTCAGGATACCCTAATGAAACTATCAGGAATTATGAACTGTATTGTAAGCCACATCGAGTTCTATATTAGTGGCTCCACCTATAGTAAAATGTCCTCTGTAAGCTCAAATGTCAATACATTGAGAATGTTGCTTTTTGAAGAGGTTGTCATGCATCATCACGAAACGTTTATTTTAAACGTATTTCTTTAATATGGATAACCTTATAGTACATAGAGAAGAAAATTACATAGGATCTCGAGAACATGGAGACACACAGTAAGTATAAATAAGACATACAGGACAATACAAATGTTACCATGTATAGTATCAGTAAAAACTCAGTACAAATATCGGGATTTTGCGACAGATAAGAAACAAATTAAACCAGTATGAAGTCTGGTTCAATAATATGACGTTTAGTTTAATATTTACGCAATGTGGAAAAAAGTGTAATACTGATAAATTTGCATGGTCCAATCCAATGATCATTACAGTAACTGAAACATTTATTTGATAAAGTGTCAGGTATTAATGATGTATTGCTGAAGTACATCACAGATCTGGATATTTCAGCAGTGAAAAAGTTTGTTACTGCCAGGTAGGAATATTTCAAAGGCCGTTCACTACCAATATGGATTACAACACACAGGCTTAAACCCCACAACAGTACCAGGGAATAACAGTATTAAATAATTTGTTTCTGTGAACAACGAAATTGAGACAGAGAAGAAGAAACACTACTTGAAGTCTTCGTTGGGATAGGGTAGAGGACAGAATGGTCAGGAAGGATGTTAACCTTGTGAAGGTCAAAGTTAAAACTAGCGCATCCTAGACGTAATTGCAAATGAAAAGAAAAACAAATTGTCACCATGGAGTTGGAACTCAGAAACAATGTCTGTGCCTGAAAGAGTAGTTTTACGTTTCAGTTAAAAGATTTGTAGGGAAAGGGAATCTCTAAAGTCAGAAGGGAGGTTATTCCACTATTTGATAGCATCTGAGAGATTAGATTTATCCACACGCAATGTTCTGCATCTAATGGGGCGTACTGACATTTGAATATCAGAGAGCATGACCAAATGGGGGAGAGGGTACTAGATTAGAAAAATAGGAAAGAGTTCGTTTGTGGTACATTTTGTAAAAGAGGACAAGCTTAAAGTATCTATGTGTGTCTGGGAGGATTGTCCACCCAAGTTTACGAAGTAAGTTAGCATTTGTTGTATGTTTCAAAGCACCTGCACAACTTTGATTGGCATTATACTGTATTCAGTCTGAGCAATCAGACAGCACCTTAGCACAGCTGGTGAAGAATTCACATTCTCAAGAATTTGCCGAACAACAGAACAAGACAGTTTGACTCGGGATTTTCATTATAGTTTTTGCTTAAACCTCCTGAGTAAGGATATTCTTTGACCATCTGTATTGGAAATTTGTGTGATATAGGTACATCAAGATAAGTATCGACTCAAGGGGATACTGAGATGTTTATGACTGACTATCTGTGTCAGGAATTGGAGACCCAGTTAAGAAAGAAAGGGCGGATGATGAATTTTTTCTGTGTTTCACAGAAAATATAATAGATATCGACTTGATGGGTTTGAATAACACTCACCATAGCCTGACTCAGTGACATATTAAAGAGAGATTGGTGTTCAGGTAGCGTGAGGATTAAACAAGGTTCATAACAATTTCGAGTGGCAGGAATGTTATCAGGGAAAAAGAAAAAAAGGGGCATTAAATCTCTGTGGAGCTACCTGCAGTATCACAAAAGACATGGACTTCAATGTTCAAAAACTTTGATTTCAATATTTTGGGAATAAATAAAAGCAACATTCTCAATGTATTGACATTTGAGCTTACAGAGTACATTTTACTATAGGTGTAGCCACTAATATAGAACTCGATGTGGCTTTCAATGCAGTTCATAATTCCTGATAGTTTCATTAGGGTATCCTGAAAACTTCAGATTGTATCACGCCAACACGCAAAAGGATTACGGATTGATAGACAGACAAGCGTAATTGCATAATCTCTTTGGTCACCAGAGCTAAAGACGAATCTGCTAAATACGTGGATAAACAGATTTTGGACCATGAGCAAAAAATGAACATCATCTGAAATGAAAATAAGAAAGTTTGAAGTGATACAACCCAAACAGTTTGTGGACAGAATGACAAAAAAAAAAAAACAAAAAGAAAAAAACAAAACAAAACTGGTGAAGTACAACCAATGATGTTATGACAGAGTCAGATGGGACTTGGTATTGATATTTCGGTTACTTTCCTCCACACATTCAACATCAATAGTCCCGGATAAAAGGGGGCTACTCTTATTTACTGTAGATTCATATATTGCCTTCCAGGCTACTAGTATGTAACTAAACTGTCATTGTGTGAAAGGTCAAAGAGAATATACTCCTTGATTTCACCGTTTGGGTAATCAAAGTGTCCATCATACTGTGCAATGACATTCAGCAGAAAGGTTAGCTTGGATTTCAAATTTAAGTACGCCAAGCAAGCTTCAAAAATTAAATATCTGCAATACATTGTAGATATGCTGTTGTTCGAGCCAAACATAGGTGTTCATAATACCTCTTTGCATATCTCCTCTACCCAAAATCCCATGGTTAACAGGGATCTGATAACTTAAGTTTTTGGAAAAGGACCTACAATTGCACATGGTAAAGTACCAATATGATTGGCAGGCCAGGCTGGTCTCTCAATGGAAATCAAATAATATGGAAAAGACGTCAGCACTGCTCCTCTAATAATTCAGGTCTAAAAAGACAGCAGTTCTTTTATTGCAATGATCTTTCCGAGCAGAGGCCCATGTCATATTTTAACTTATATTTAAAATTGGCGTGTCAGAAGGGATTTTCGTTTTCCCTGCACATGTTCCACCAAAGCGTGGACATCCTTTTCTCGCATAAAAACATGTATAATGTACTAATTAGTTTGTTCATATGTCCCGCCATCTGCCTGTCATGTTATAACATTCACATTTTCCTTTGTGAAAGTCACAAGTCCAGGTAAACAAAAGTTTTCTATATTATAATTCAAGAACAATGTGATGATGCTTCAAACCTACATAGTACACGTACCTAGGTAACCATTTTTTTCAGTTGTGATTGCAATTCGATGTTCTTGGCCTCTTGGTAAAAGTCACATGACTATACAAAAAGATACTTGCAGGGCTTTTGATGACATCGTCATTTTTTTCCAGTTCACCTTATTGAAGCAAATTCTTTTGTGAGAACCAGAAGTTTACCAACAGACTGTGTGTGTGTGCGTGTGTGTGTGTGTGTGTGTGTGTGTGAGGGTCAAGTTTCCCATGGAAATTTTTGAGCCCCAGTTCAAACAGTCTTACGGTTAGTAGGTTGCACCTAGCATTTCATGTAACAAGACAGGGCTGTGTTAACGATCCATCCTCAGCAAACGTTCACATTTTTAAAATTCCTTCCTGGTCCAGTGCTGTTCCTATCTAATTTAAAAGTAAGTGGTCGATTGTGTTAACAGCCCATCCTCAGATGGTGTTGACATTTCACCCATGATAATGGTTACCCTGGTCCTGTGGTACCAAGAAGTGTTCTGATCTTTTTCTAAAGCAAATAGATGATTGATTGTGGAGATAACAGTTTGTTAAGATTTCGACAGAAAAGGGCAAAAATATTGAATCATCAAATAAGTGGAGCGTGACCATTTGAATAAAATTCAGTGGAGGCCCACGCAACTTATATGCAAATCCTGTCTGTGAATCTGGCTAACGGTTATAAAAAGTTTTGAAACTGTGAATAGCCTTATCGATTTTCATTGCCTTATATTGTTATCAATAGGTGGGAATGCATAACCAAGTGCCCAAATGAAAAACTTCATTAATAATTCGGGTTCCACAGTCCCAATCTAGTGAGCAGACGTTGCATGACTCTCAAGCAAAGTGCAATTCAGCCACTTGTAAAGACATTCAAGATTTTGGAGAATGTTCCCAAAATGGAGAACAAGCATAAATCATTTTAAAGCGTCAGAATCGTAGCGCCACCTGTTAGACAAATCTAGATTTTAGGGTGCCTTAACTGTCCCTATACTATTTCGAATCAATTGATCTGAATTCTTTTTCAAAAAGTCAGTTTGAGATTGCGCCAAAATGAAAAAAAAAATGATAAAAGATCCAATAATCACTGAGCAAAACCATTTGACCAAAATTGGAAGGCATTATCCGCCCATTCGTCAATTGTGGATGACAAACTGATGACAAATAGATGAATGACCCAGCACATAACCTCAGGCAACAAGCAAGGTCAAAAGCCTCATTGTGTTCTTGTCAGTGTTTTGTTTTTGGGATGTTATTTTTGATTTTTGTTTTTGTTTTTGTTCTTGAATTTTTGACATTTTTTGTTGACATTTTGTAGCTAATTCAAATAATATAATGAACTGCAGTTTGCTACATAATGGAAACGTATATTCTAAAACCAGTTGTGTATAATGAATGTGACCTTGACTATGCATAGCAGAGAAACGAAAAGGCAATCCTGTTTCTGATTTAAGTTGACACAGGAATGGAAACAATTCCAAATGTTTCTGGCTATAATGGGTAGTTATTTGATTCAAAGAATCTGTGACGAAACATCTCTGAAAGACGATAGTGTGAACATGTATGAAAATATATAATAGAAGTGAAATTAAGTATTTTAAAGAATAGAAGAAACACAGAGGCGTTGAGCCATTACATTTGTTGTCTAGATAACATGGGAAATATCCATGAGAAGTAATATCCAGTTCGTCTCTGCAGCACAACTGCGTCACATATATCTTTTTCTCTCTGCAAACTTGTAATCGTTTGGTCCACTTTGGGTATGGATGGATTCTCTGACTAAACTGCCAATCAATATAAACCCTTCCTAGGGTGCAGGGTTGGTGGAGCTGCATCACGCTTGCCTTCCACCTCTGCTGCCCAGGTTCGATTCATGGCCGGGCAAGTGGACAAATTTCCTCCACTCTGACTGTGCACGGTGGTTTTCCCCTAGTCCTTCGGTTTCGTCCACCAAACAAGCGGGTAGGAAAGTATACGCCACCATCTTTGCCATGAAGAGTAATTAATACAGGCTAGGCCTGCTTCACAATCCATGTGAAAGATATCGGTCTTTACTTCTTTTTTTTTAACCCTTCCTTTTACATAAAGACTGAGTTTAAGGGAATCTTAATTCTTGGGCCATTACTGCTCCACATCGACACAGCAGTCATGAGCAAAGTTAAAAGATAACTGAACCGGAAACTTTGGCTGAACACACAACTCCCTTCTCAAACAAAGCTAGCCGTTATGTACAACAAAATGAGCCCTGAAGGCCTTCCAGTTTTATAACCTGTCGACACAGTTAGTGAGAGATTTATATGTCAAAATTGTCATTTACCCACGTCAAGAATTCTTAATTTATTATACCTTTATTGCCTTTCACTGTGAGGCTGTGGAACAAGCTACCAGTTGCAACTGAGTTAGTGAGTCTATCTAGGTATCCATTTATACGTTAATAATAAGAAAACTAAAAGTATGAATTTATTCTATTTTTCATTTTAAATAAATGAAATTCTAGCTCAGTTGCATATAAGGAGAGCAGTTTAAATGGTTTATTCAAAGTTTGAGAAGTTTTTTCTGTATCGCGCTTTTTTTGTTTTTGTTTTTTTTTGTCATGATAATGTTTTTTACTATTTTACTATGTCCACTAGTACTGTAGCAGCTGAACATAACATTAAACAGGATACAGTTACTCCCCATGCTTGTTTCACAAATTGAACATCACTATATGGGTGTGCAAAGTGTCAATGTTCCATAAAGATTGAAATTGAAAAACTTTTTATTAGGTCTATACATAATACTAAACGTTTCACTGAAAAAATATTAATGGCACCAAAGGGTATGGTCCAAGGGAACCACACAGTAAGACAGACTGATAATCTATATTTTTACCCTGCATCTAAGTAACGTCAATTTTTTATGTCTTGGTCCTTATTAGAAGATATGTTTTGTAATACATGGTTATTGTTGTGCACTTATACTAAATTTTTTGCTAGCGGGTTAGCATAGGACGAAATAACATGTTTAAAACAAGATTAGGTCAGCAATGTACCTGTGGCTGGGACATGTTTCTTTAATGGGTCAATTCTCCTTCAGACTGTTTAGTGTGCAGCTGAGACCATACGTTACTGTGACAGATTTTTTTACGTTACACAACAAATAGAAATTTCCTATCTGAGGAAGGCAATATTTTCATATATATATATATATATATATATATATATATATATATATATATATATTATATATATATATATATAATATATATATATATATATATATATATATATATATATATATATGCATATAGTTATATACAATTTATGGAGATACCTGCAAATACATTAAATTACAAAAAAAATACGACAAACTATCTTTTGCTTTTTTATCTGCAACAATCAAAAGAATAAGCAACTGACTTGAAATATTATCTGCAGCAAATCAACATATGCTTAAAATATAAGTGCTGTGTTTTATAAGCTCGACATAATCAAGACGAGATCGCTTCCCCGTCTTTTTCCAAACCCGAGGCTGACTAGCCTGACGATAACCAACAGACTTTTTGCAGTCACTGATAATGTGCATCAATAAAGCTCTGTGTGTACGTGACAAACCATACATGTATGCCTATCTTTTCATTTATACTGTGAAGTCAACTACTTTTACCCCACCCGTCTTGAGCTTTATATGCCTAACATGTTGTTCAAACTTCGACAACGCCTCTCAATGACATATATCATCACCTTAGTCGGACTGGTTGTGTCCAGTGGCGGCGCGCTACCACAACCAGAAAAACGTTGCTCTCCGCCGAATGTTACACTGCTTTGTGTCTGCCACATTTTTGACAAATTTGGCATTGGGAGTGGGACAGTTACATTCCCAGATTTTCAATGTATGTTCACAGCTAGGTCATTGCAAAATGCACCAGTGACTAGGACACTTTTACACAAAAAAATACCTTGGTTAGGGATCTTTAGACCGAATAAGGAAATCAGAACAATTAATTTATGTCGGAGGTGCTTCAACATGAACCTTTTGACCATTCTTAGAATAATTTTAAACATTTGGGCCCATTAAGGTTGAAAAGAAACCCATTTATTGCATTTGGTAAATAATGAGGGATCTTCGTTGTTATCCTGCATGGCAGCATATGCCCTCCTGGGACAAATAATTGGAGTTTTGCACTACCTTCGTCAGCATGTCCTTGAAGCAAAGGATCCTCCACTGCAATTTCTGATGATCAGTTTTTTTTTTGGGGGGGAGATGTCTATGAGAAAAAGATGCTGATTTTACCTTTGATATTTGGCAATGATAGATATAAGTCTAGTTGGGGGAAGATTTTTTTATGGCACACCCTCATACACGTATACATAAATACCGTATGTGTATCTGTATGTACATGCACACTCGATAGGGTTGGCAGTGTCTTTGATGTAAAGAGAAGCATTGTTGGGTATCTTGGTGCAAATATTATGGCGGGTACCTGGTACACGGTTTGACATCCAGGTACCAGTGGAATAAACAGAAAAAAAGGATTGGAACTCTTGCTCATAATTCGACATTTCAACAGGAAAAGTTAGTCTTATTGAGCAGGGGAATCTCTTGACCTAAATAATTTATGTAGCCAATGACCACATTATGATTAGAGACATGTTAGTGGCTCAGTTTCATGGAATCCACTGGATATACATTGGGTCATGTGTGTAACCCTGTCAGGCATGGGATTTTGGATGGAGGAGATGCGCAAAGAGGTAATATGAACATCGCTGTTTGGCTCGCCCAACAATTTATGTAGAGTATATTGCAGATCCTTACTTTTTGAAGTTTCTTTGGCGTGCTTAAATTTGAAATTGAAACTAGCCTTTTCCCTAAAGGTCATTGCACAGTATGATGGATACTTGGGTTACCCCAAACTTTTGAGTATATATCTCTTGCTCGCTCTTCATACGATCACAGTGAAGTGAGATAAAAGTATCCCGAAAGGCAGAGCGTAAATTTAGAGTAATTAAGAATAGCCCTGTTTAGCTAGAGCTATTGATGTGTTATCTTTGGAGGAAAGTAAACGAACTATCAATATCAGGTCCCACTTTGAGGTTAAAATAATATTTGGAGTCTGTGAGAACATATGTGGTTGTACGCATTTTGTTTTTTTTTTTTTTTTTTTTGGGGGGGGGGGGGGGTCATTCCTACGAGCCGAATGGTTGTGCTATATCAATTAATATGTGCCTATTTGTGTTTCAGATGATATTCATTTTTGGACTCAAGGTCCAAATCTGTTTATCTAGGTATGTACAAGACTCGTCTTTAGCTCTACTGACTGTAGATTGCACAGCTTATGCGATTACACGTGTCTTACTCGTAAGGTTTTTACTTTACTTGTGGCCGTCATACAATTCATAGTTTTCAGAATACCCATATATAACTTTATAGGTATAGGCTCCAAAGCATGCCCTGAGTAGTTACCCACTAAAGACCCTTCAATTTATTTGGAGTAATACAACATATGTAAAAATTCTAAAGAAGAACGTGTGCAATATGGACAATAGTACTTCCATATGTAAGCAAGTTAGTGGTTGGCTAGCTTACAGAGAGTGAAGGGTTGCGACTGCGGAATAGGGTAATGACTACTAAGAAGTGACTCTGGACAAAAAGACACAAACCCATTTCAGGAACTATTAAGTGTATTAAAAGCTAAGTCCAGTTTGATATTGGTGGCTCCACTTATAGTATCATGTATTATGTAGGCTAAAATGAGAATACATTTACAAAGCTGCTTTTCGCAGAGTATTTCTGCATCATCGGACACATTTTAGTTCAAACATATTTATCTAATATGGATGACCCCATGGTACACCGAAATGACTAATACATGCGGTCATCTGCAGAAGATGGAGACACACAATAAGTATATACAAGACACACAGGACAATACAATTGTTACCATGAATATTATCAGTAAAAGTACATATAACAAATTTCAGGATTTAAATGCATATAAGATACAAATTAACCAGTATGGAGTTTGGTTCAATGATATGAAGTTAAGTTCAATAATTACACAATGTGCAAACAAAGTGAGATACGAATAAAATTGCATGATCCATACCTATGATCATAACAGTAAGCGAAACATTTGCATGATAATGCCTTTGTTATCAATAATGTCCTGCTGAAGTGCATCACAGATCTGGATATTTCCTCAGTTAAAGAGCTCATTACTGCCACAGAGAAATATTCCAATTAACCTAACACTTTCAACATGGATTGTAAGAAGGGGGCTAACCTTCGGAGCAATCAAAGGAATAGCAGTTTTAAGTAGTTTATGTCTCTGGACAATATAACTGGGACGAAAAAAAAAAAGAAGAAAATGCCTAAAGTTTTCAGCGCTATGATAACAAGCAAAGGATGGGACAGGAAGGATGTTAACTTTGTGAAGGTCAAAATTTTAAACTAAACTATTGTGGACTAAATTGCGAATGACAAATATTAGCAAATCTGTCACCATGGAGGTAGAACTCAGAAACAAAGTTTATTGCAAAGAGAGTAGTTTTATGATTCGATTTAAATATTTGTAGGGAATGCAAATGTCTAGTGTCTGAAAGAAGTTATTTCGCTGGGTGATATTATCTGGCAGAAAAGAGTTGATGTTTAAATCTAATGGGGTGCACTGGCGTTGAATGCCAAGGAGTACGAGCGACGTGTGTGTGTTGGCGGGTGGGGAGGGTGGTAGTTTAGGAAGAAAGGAAGGAGCTAGTTTGTGCTTCATTATGTAAAAGATGAAAAGTTTGAAGTATTTATGTCTGTCTGCATGGAATGACCAACCAAGTTCATGATGTAATATAACATGTGATGTATCTTTAAACACACCAGTACAAATTTGACCAGCGTTATGCTGAATCGATTCCAAGCAATCAGACAGCACCTTACCACAGTTCTCGAACAATAACCAACCTTACTCAAGACTTTGCCGGATGATTGAGCAATACAGTGTGACTAAGAATTTGCGTAATAGTTTATACGTAAACCTGTAGAGTTAGGACAACTTTGACCAGCTGCATTTCACATCCGTGTGAGGTGGACATAACCAAATAAATCACAAATCGAGGTAATGCCAAGATGTGCATGACTCTATGCCTTAAGAATCAGAGGCCCAGCTAGGAAAACATGGATGTGATGAGGTGTCAGGTGTTTGACGAAAAATATGATGGATAGTGATTTCATGGTATTGGATAACACTTGCGACAGCTTAACTTAGTGATGTATTAAAGTTGTTGACAATGCGAGGGACAAGAAAGTAAATCAGACAAAAAGAAAAAAGCATGTTGACATTTTGTGGCTGTACCTACAGTATTACCCACTCCCCATAGCCTGATCCGGTGATGTATCAAAGACAGATTGGTGTTCAGGTAGCGTGGGGAGTAAACAAGGTTACTGACAATTTCGAGTGGCAAGAATGTTATCAGGCACAAAGAAAAAAAGCGCATTGAAATTTCCGATCGCTACCTGCAGTATTACGAAAGACATAGACCAAAATGTTGAAACACATTTAATTCAAAGTGCTGGGAATGAAAAAGGCTAATGATACCAAATGTACATCAACTCTGTATCATATGTTACTTTATGTTGCATAATATGGGTGACCTTGACCTGCTTTATCAAGGTCATGGGACAAAGACGTTTCAGGAAATGAGGTTTTAGTTATTACATCTGAACTTGTTCACATGTATCAAATTACCATTAGAGAAGCCTTAAACAGAAACAAACGTCCATGACGTTTTGAGGTATTGTGGCGCCACTGGTGGTGTGAAGTGCCACCAGCATTACAGCAGCAAAACCTACTTAATATTCATGGTTCACATTGTGAATTGAGATGAAGCTCTTAATTGTTTATACGTTGGATAAATGGTCAAATTTCAATTGATTCGGGCCTAATGTGCAAGGTCATAAACATGAAGTAAAAGACTCTGAATTTTACATTTTGAAAATAAGAAAGCCTTCAATTACAAATTCACTATAAATGTGTATCTCTTTGCTGTCATTGTTGGGTTTGGAATTTATGAATCATGTTTTTCTGTACTATATTATATCAAGTTCAATACTACATAATATGCGTGACCTCGACTTCCTTTGTGAAGGTCACAGAGTGAATACATCTCAGGATTTTTTGTCATGGTCATTATGTATCAACCTGTGCACATTTACAATTTAACATCACAGGAATATTTTACATACGAAAGTCTATGTCGTGTAGAGTCATGTTGGCGCCCCTGATGATATTAAGTGGAACCAGCATCATAGGTATTTTAAGTATATCAAACTTGTTATTTTGATTCAAAATTGAGACGAAAGTTCTAAAAATGCATCAGCAAATGGTCACATTTTGTAAACTTTCGGATATTCTTTGCCTATGTCTAAAGGTACTGAAGACCTGGTTAAGGGCAGTAAATTTATTGATAAGAAAAAAGTTTAAATTCAAGATGTACTACAAATGTGTATCATATATTAAATAATATAAGTGGCCTCGTACTAATTTTATCCAGGTCACTGGGAAGCATATATGAGGAGATGATTTTATTGTGATGCCCAAGACCTAACAAACTGAAATGGAACTGCAAAACGTGCACAAAATGTGCAGTAGGCTTATTGGTCATATTCGTAATATGTTGTGTGACCTATTTTAAAGTGTTTAAGCACTGAATAAAAAAAAAAAACGCTTACTCACATATGTTGATAAAGAAGAAGGGGGAGACTTCAAATATGCCATAGCTGTCTGTTCATATGGAAGTTTCATATTGCATCATATATATGACATAAACTGATTTCGCAGAGTCAGGGAGGGAACGCATTTCAGCAAATTAAGTTTTGGTGATTGTCATCAGATTATATGTTAGCAGAGCATTAAGCCAACGGACCTCTTATTTCTCTTCCATATATTACCTAGTATCACCTTTTATATATAGAAATGGTTATAGTTTCAAGATAAACTGTGGATTAGTGCTAAGCAGTCCTATATGCTTCAATTGTAATTAAAAACGGTGGTAAGATATGTAGTGGTAAGTATGTAAGGGTTCAACAATGTACACGTTGTAGGTAAAGAATCAATATTGTAGACAATTTTTAAAGAATCAATTCAGTCTCTAGGATAACAGTGTTGCACCACTGAAGGGGTCCCTGGTAGAGAAGACAAATGATTGATCGATGGATTGTTTTACTTAAACAACACGGAGACACTACAATGTAATTCATATGATTATTTTCGCACCTCTAACGCTTTACCCTTTTACCTCTACTGATCTACATAGAGCACACTTGTAATACCATTTTTTGTTTCCACGGTTGGGGGGGGGGAGTGTTTGACGACATAAGTAATTTCTTGACAGGCCGAAATGGGAACCACTTTTGAATTCAGGTAGCTAATACACAATGCCAACCGTCGGTGATACAGGCTGTCGTTTACTGCCATGTATGTTGTGTTGCATATGACCATATCCTCCTATGCCACCGCAAACTGAGCAAAATCGACATCGATACTGACTGTTGCAAGCACTCAAAAACGCCTTTAGTCGGCACAATATAACCATCCAGACAGAACTTTCAAATATTTTGATGTGTGAAATTCATCACTTAATTTATTTTGGCCATGTTGTCCACAAATACTATATTGATAAATGTTTGCGGATTTTTTTTTTTAGTTCTCTAGCACCAGACATAAAGGGAGCGGAAAAAATTTCTACTAAAACAATAGCTGAAAAGCTTGTTTGTAAACAGAACCGCCTGAGTGAAATATGTGAACGCTATTTGTGGACTATTCTTAACAACTAAAGTCTATGTTTAAGTGTGAAAATGCATCAAAAGTACAATTTGGGACCATCTGTCTTCAGAATAATCGCATGTGCCATTTTGCTTATTACAAGCTTTTTAAATATAACATTTATGTCATGATGCAGTAATACAAAAAAGAAAAAATGCCATTCTTGATTCTTTTTCAAAGCCAACAAAACGGAAAATGAAAATTATTGTTATATTTTGTGCGTCAAAATATGATTTTTGTTTTGTTCTATACTTCTCTCGCTGATGCTTAATTGGTATGATAATTGTATATTGCGCCCATCGCTGCTGTTTCAAGGTATACAGGCCACTGGTCACACATTTTACCTTGAGATGTGATTACTACAATGCAAAAGAATGTTTTTTTTCCTCCACTAATTCCTACTTTGCAGTATGCTCATACAGAAACAAATTAATATTAGGTTATCGTTTTATCAGCGACAGCTAGCGTCGGTTCCATTTACATAACAATCCCTTATTTCCCTGCCCTTTACTTTCATTTTTATGTCACCCCTTTGTGTTGCGTGTCGTGGCATTGCAAGACCGGGTTGGTTCGTGAACACGGACGTGTTTCCATGTTGGGCTTGCCTGCAAAATGTTTGCGACGCGTGCACAAAGTCTTAACTGCCAAAAATATAGGAATGGTGTCGGTGTTTAAGGCGTTTGTGTGAGTACCCATTTTTTGTGTTCATGACATCTTTATTTTGTCGAATTTATTGGTTGAAATATTTCACCTGGTTTCTCTCGGCCACATGGCTACGTCACCACAGGTACAGGTATGGCCAGGGTTACTGTGGTACGCCAGTTGAAAGAGACACGTAGAGCAATGTTGCCGCCACTGTTTCTTGTAGGTTTATTATGGTATATATATATATATATATATATACACGGGAAAATATTTTTCCTGGTAAAGACAAGCGTATCTCTTATTGCGCATTAAATGCGAGAATATTTAAAGGTCGCGTGATTAAATATTTAAGTGCACATGCATCAATGATTACATGATTTAATGTTCGGAAAGAACGTGTATAATTTTATGCGCTATTCTTCTCAAAGTCGCATTATCATATGTGACCTTTTTGTATGCAGCTTTGACCCTTTGCTTGCATGTCTTGTCAGGCATTTTATTACAGGCTTGGCAGATATTAGTGCAAGTGTTTTGTAGCTGTTTAAATAAGCTTGCATATTTTTGCGTATAGGTACATGTACGTGCGTGCAAAGAATAATTATAATAGCATGGTGTCAATGTAAATTTGTTGACGTTTACTGTAGTTTGACCATCATGCATGGCCACATGTCATGACGATTAAATTAATGATGCGTGTAAGTTGGCCCGTTCAAGTTGTGAAATTACAAGTGTGTTCAGTATAAGTAGTTGCAATAAAGACATGTTGTAATATTATATACGGACAGGTACGCGTATTCAGAGTGACTGAAGGCCTCCTGTCAATGTAATGAGCTACATTTGTTTCATTAGCTTTATGGAAAGAAAAGTAAAGGATCCAATAAAGAGGTGAAGGCTTCAACTGCGTGTCAACGGTTATTTTTTCACGGCTGGTAATCCATAAGATAAAGAAGAAACAACATCAACCTTCCGTCCGTCTGCATTGTAATGGACATCGGTGCACACGTGTGGTCGTTCACGGTGCGTTTCTTGCTGGGTCTCTCACTTTGAATGGACAGGATAGTTTCGTTCAAGTGTGGACATCGTGTCTTCGGACTTCTGGTTTGTGAATGCCTCGCGTGTTATGTTGGCAAGTAGATATGCCTACCCACCTGTCACAACTGACTTTGTGTAACGTCCGTTAGCAGTTCATTTCTTATATACAGTCGATGTGTTTGCTGCCATTGACAATTAAGTACAGCTGATATGCGCATTACATTGACCATCAGTTTACTTGTTTTGTGGGTACTAGGTTTAAGTGTTATCTGTAAAATGGGTGATTTAAAGCAGTAAAAAAGCACGTAAAGTTGCGAAAGGTAAAGTCTCCAAATTATGCAACAAACTAAGTCAGGTTATTGCTGAGGATGACGATTTGAGTTCAATACCATAGTTGGTTGTTCTATTGAAAAAATAATTCAGCGATTTCACATCATGCCATGAACAGGTTGTTGCCAAGGAAACAAATGAAGATATTGATCATTACAAGTATTTTGAAGAAGTGCAGGTCAACCTTGTCAATGCTCTATTTAAGGCTAAACCTTTCAAGCAAAATTTCAGCTCGGTTGACACCTCACAGGCATCTGAAGGTCAGACCTCAGGTGAGGTATTGGGTCAAGGCAGGGACGTGCTATAGATGGACTGCCAACGGGAGCACTAATCCCTTTAGTGGTCAACTGGGCGCGACGCGTACAAAGTGTGTTCAGTAGCGCCGCTCAAGTTAATCCCCCCTGCTCAGTCGGATTGTTATTCCATCTATGTTTCCGCGTTTGTTTGTATCGGGTTACTTACACCGGGTGTGCTATTGTACCAAGTTCAACAACGGAGAGCTTTATGCGTGCGCAACCAGTCTCATCGTTTGAATCAGAACCGTGTGAGTCCATCGATGTGTTTTTCGTTGAAATCGGCCAATAAAAGGGCTAGTCTTTGCATTTTTCTGTCCAAAATTATGCAAACTTATACAACTTGCGTGCGTAATAACTCCTTACGCCGTAATCAGCAATAAAAAATGTAGTTTTAGGTGGATAGTGTATGCCAGTAGAATCATGATGGTGGGATCATTTCTTGAAGCTGAATCCAGCGGAACGCTAAATTTTGACTCTAAAATGTGGAGCATGGTGAAAAATTTTGCACATTTCAGTCAGTGACGCCATTATTCTCGCCTTTCATCGCGTGGCCTGGCCCACGAGACTGCCAGCGGCCAGCGCGGACCGTGGAGATTTATTAGTTCAGCACTGAAGGTGCTGGCTCAAACACCCAATCACTTGAACAGCGGCAACATAGATTTTACAAAGGGGGCCCCTCTGTTGGTAGTCCATCTATAGCACGTCCCTGGTCAAGGTTATAAAGATGGTGATTTACTAAGCCTCCCTAGGGTAGAATTGGAGGTTTTCTCTGGTGATCCACTAAAATATCATACATTCATGAAAAGTTTTGAAGTGAATGTTGATAAGTTACGTAAGGATCCCGACAGTAAAATAGCACTTCTCCTGCAGTACACTTCAGGTGATGCTCATGAAGCAATACGTGGAGTTCAAATTGTGGGAGGAGCTGAAGGTTACAAACGTGCTTTGGACACTCTCAAAGATTTGTATGGGTCAAAACATCAAGTAACAGAGGACATAGTGAAAAACTTGCATAAAACAAAAGCTGTCAAATCTGCTCATGACATGCGCTAAATGAGTAATGAATTGCAAAATGCTTTTGATATACCCAGTGATCTCGATTCCCTGAGTGAGGTCAATGCTAAAGTCATCATTTCTGATATAGTGTCACGTTTACCAAACCTTGTTCAGAACCGATGGAACAAAAAGGAATGTAAAACTAAACTTGACTTTGGTACTTATTTGAAATTTGAAGACTTGGTAAAATTTGTTAAGGAGATTGCCGATGAAATGTGCGATCCTCTTTGCGGTACAGCAGCTAAAGCAGAGCGCTCTCACCAAAAGAAGCAAGCTATTGTTCATGATACCCAGGCTTGTCAAAAACCCGGTGGTAAAAAACCCAAGCATGGTAAAGATGGTCCACCTGCCTCCCCTCCTGGTTCCCATCAAAGCACTTCTTTAGGTACTGGAGCTGCAGGTACAAATGCCTCCCCCGGAAACACTGGTTCTGGCACATCCCAAAATAAGACTCCTTGGAGGATGTGTAATCAGCCTAATTCGTTGATGCGTTGTCCAGATTTTAAAGGTTTGAAGGTTCCCGATCGTATCAGTTTTGCTCACAAACACAATCTATGCAACAATTGCTTACGAAATAATCACGCCACTTCTGAATGCACCAGCAAAAGTCGCTGCTTTGTCTGCCAGAGAAAGCACTCAGCTTTTTTGCATATCGATAGCTCATCCACAAACCATGCCATGTCCACTGATAGTTGTTTCATGCCAGTTGTCAAGGTTATGGTTAATGACAAAGTATGGGCTAGCGCTACTTAATACGTTCTCCTGTAGTACATTTTGCACAGAGTCACTGTCAAAGTCGTTAGGTCTGAAAAGTCACCTTTCCCATTTTACTTTGAAAACTATGAGTGGCACTTCTCCTGCCAAATCAAAAGAAGGGGCCATGAAAATCTCATCAGGTAATGAGTCAATGCTTAATTCAGGAGTCAAAGTTGTTGACAGCATCCCGGTAACATCTGCCGCGATAGATCAAAGCATGTATCCCCATCTGCGTGATCTAGACCTGTCTGCTAATATTCAGTGTTGTTGCGTAGAAGCGTCTTGACAATTTGGTCAAACGTCTCCATTGCGAATATCTGTATGAAAAATACGATCAGGAAATTACAAAGCTACTGGATGAGGATTATGCAGAAATAGTCCCGGCAGATTCATTGAAACATGCTACACGTGTGTGGTACTTGCCCCACCACTGTGTATTAAACCCCAACCAACCTGAGAAACTACGGGTTGTTTTTGACTGTGCAGCGCACTTTGAAGGACGTTCTTTGAAAGAACATTATCTGCAAGGTTCCGATTTAGTCAACAAGTTATTGTTTGTTTTGTTAAGGTTGCGACTTCATGGTTACGCAGTGCAGGCAGACATCAAGGATATGTATAACCAAGTTGGTATTCCAACTTGTGATAGAGATGCCCTTCGTTTTTTGTGGTGCAAAAATGGTGGTTTGGTCCATCTACACATGTCAACACATCTTTTTGCGGGCATTTGGTGCCCAAGTTCAAGTGCATATGCTCTGAGGAGAACTGTCACTGATATGCCTGATGTTGACCCATTGGTTAAAGAAGCCATATTGAAAGGCATGTATGTTGATGATCTGACATACTCTGTTACTGCCAGAGAGGATGTACATAAAGTAGTTATAGGTGTTCCAGCTACTTTGCAGACTGGTGGGTTTGATCTAACAAAGTTTTCTATCAACGATGAAGAGCTTGTTATTGAAATTCCAATAGAACAGCGTGCTAAGGAGGTGCATAACTTCTCACCTGATTCTGTGGGTAAGACCCTTGGAGTAAAATGGAATATTCATGAAGATGTATTCTTTTTCTCCATCAGGAATACTCCTCTTTGGAAAGTCACCCGTCGTTCCATGCTCAGTTTTGTGTTGTCGATCTTTAACCCATCAGGTCTTGTCACACCTTGGATTTTATCAGGGAAATTGCTTTTCCAGAATGCCACACTATTGAAGTTAGGCTGGGATGAAAAAATCCCTACAAGCATGGAAAGTGAATGGAATTCATGGTCTGAATCTTTGAGTACTCGCCAACAAGTCAGCTTCCCCCAATGTGTAAAGCCTTTCCTCTATGACAATGGTTACTATGAATACCACATAGTTTCAGATGCTAGTGAACTTGCATTTGGTGCTTGTGCATATTTGAGGTGTATCAATACAAAAGGGGAAATATCATGCCAACTCTTGATGAGCAAAGGTCACATTGCACCTACCAAACGGTGCACTATTCCCAGACTGGAGCTTGAGGCCTCTGTGAAGGCTGCTAAAATTTGCTCCATTCTGCATGCAAAATTGGGTTTAGAGATGGTGCCCACATTCCTTTGGACCGATTCCATGATCGTACTGGGCTACATAACAAATGACACACGAAGATTTCGTACATTTGTAGAAAATAGAGTCAGTACCATCTGTGCTCTTACTAATGCAAAGAGCTGGCGTCATGTGTCATCAATTGATAATCCAGCTGACTTGCTTACGAGACCTAGTTCCTTGTCAAAGAATCAAGCCCATGATTCTTGGCAACATGGTCCAATTTGGTTGAGCCAACACTCTCTTTTCTGGCCTAAAAGTGATATCCAGTCATTTGAAATACCAGAGAATGACCCTGAGGTAACCCTTCAATTTTTGCGACAGAAGCATACGATTCAAGCTGGTTGCAGTGCATTTCTGATCATTTTTCCTCTTGGATGAGTATGATAAGGAGTATAGCATGGATCCGAAGATTTGCGTCATTCAAAACAAGACACAGTAAAATCTCTGGTCTTTTGTTGGTGACTGAGCTTCGGGAATCACGTGTTATGCTTTTGAGACACGTACAACAATATGCATACAAACAAGAAATTGATGATCTGTCAGCTGGGAAGACTTTGCTCAAGTCTAGTTCTTTGCTATCCTTGAATCCCTATTCAGAGGAGTGATGGCTTGCTCAGGGTAGGTGGCAGGACTGGCGAGCACCCAATCCTACTTCCTCATGATCATCCTGTAGCAACTGCTATTGTGAGAAATTACCACGCATGTGGTCATATAGGGTGTGAATGGACCCTTAGTTTGATCCGTACAAACTACTGGATTGTTAGAGCCCGCAGTTTACTTCGCCACATTTTGCGTGAGTGTGTTCTGTGCAAGAAAATGTTTGCCAAGCCATCTAGTCAAATCATGGCAGTCCTTCCCTTGGAGCAGATACAGCCAAACCTTCCAGCATTTAGTTATGTGGGAGTAGATGCGTTTGGGCCATATATAATAGCAAGCTCTACTGATTGCAAAGGAAGCACTATGGTTATGTATTTACATGTATGACCAATCGAGCAGTTCATATTGAGGTGCTCTATTCTCTAGATGCAGACGCATTTATCAATGCTTTTTCGACGTTTCATTGCCTGCAGAAATTTGCCTGTGAAGGTTTTTTCTGACGATGGTAGAAATTTTCTTAAAAGCGAGGAAAACCTGCATCATTCAAAAAACACAATGCAGTCATATGCAGCAGCTCGTAGTATTGAGTGGTCTTTCAATCCGCCTTTGGCGCCATACATTGGCGGAGTTTGGGAGCGCATGATAGGTATAATCAAGAGAGTTTTCCGTGCCATACTACCAAAAGCAACTCATCTTACAGACGAAGTTTTGACCACTACTTTTTTTGGTAAGTGGAGTCTATCTTTAATGGTCGGCCATTAACAAAGCTCAGTGATGATCCCAATGATTTAACTCCACTCACACCTAACAGTCTGCTTCTATTACAACATGGTACTTCTCTCCCTCCAAATGTTGGTTCAGGCTCTGATTGTTATCATAGTCTCTGGAGTATATCCAGCATCTTGCCAAAGAATTTTGTTGCAGATGGATTCGTGAATATCTCCCTCAGCCTCAAAAGAGGTCAAAATGGACAGATGAATACAATAACATAAAGGTGGGGGAGTTAGTACTGATTCTTGAATCTGGTCTTCCTCGCAACGTATGGCCGTTAGCTCTTGTCAGGAAGGTTTTTCCAGGACGTGATGGAAAAGCGCGCTCTGTGTTGGTTAAAACCAGTGACTGAGTTGCTCAGGCCTATCACACAGCTTGTGAGACTGGAATTAGACAGTGGAGTTGAGAGTTCTGTTAGATAAGTCAGTAAATTGTGCAGATGCATCACTTAGCTTATGAGATTTCAACTGGTTTGTGGAACTGTAATCGATACTTGGAATATATGTTGTCCTGAGTCATATGTAGTTGAGGTCTACTGTTTCATTACATTTACCAAGTCGACGCCATTTAGTTTGGCCTGGTCATTTAGCCATTCGATGACCATATCGTGTAGTAGTGCCTTGGAGCGCCGTTACTTCCAGTTTTGTATCTGCTAGTCACTCAGGTAAATCCTAGGAGGGTCTTAGGTGCCTTTTCACGGATAGCATTATACGGGTGTTGTGTTATGCTTAGTATGAACTACAGTCGGCGAAAAGGAGGTATTCTGTTAATGTGCAGTTCTATCGTAAGATTGCATCGGTGATGCTTCTTATCACGGATCATTTCTTCGACTTCATATGCTTCACAGTGTGAGGATAATGGTTGTTAGCGCAGGTCATGTCATATAAAAGATAAGCTTATTGAGCGTTATATTTGCCTTCTCACAGTTTATGTGCCAGTGGTATCTCAGGCCGGAAGGCCAGAAGTTGAGTGTCTTGCATGCATCAATTAAGATAGAAAATGTTTGTGGTGCTTTCTTGCAATTGTTCGCATCCTTATCAATTAAAAGCGGGCCACAGTTTAATAATGTGTATCCTGGTTATGAGAATCCAGCGTGGGGGGAATGTCATATTTTGTGCGTCAAAATATGATTTTTGCTTTGTTCTATACTCTCTCGCTGATGCTTAATTGGTATGATAATTGTATATTGCGCACATCGCTGCTGCTACAAGGTATACAGGCCACTGGTCATACATTTTACCTTGAGATGTGATTACTACAATGCAAAAGAATGTTGTTTTTTTCCACTAATTCGTACTTTGCAGTATGCTCATACAGAAACAAATTAATATTGGGTTATCGTTTTATCAGCGACATCTAGCATCTTTGCCATTTACATAACAATCCCTTATTTCCCTGCCCTTTACTTTCATTTTTATGTCACCCCTTTGTGTTGCGTGTCGTGGCATTGCAAGACCGGGTTGGTTCATAAACACGGACGTGTTTCCATGTTGGGCTTGCCTGCAAAATGTTTGCGACGCGTGCACAAGGTCTAAACTGCCAAAAATATAGAAATGGTGTCGGTGTTTAAGGTGTTTGTGTGAGTACGCATTTTTTGTGTTCATGACATTTTTATTTTGTCGAATTTATTAGTTGAAATATTTCACATGGTTTCTGTCGGCACATGGCTACATTACCATTTTTCTATCACGGTACAGGTACAGGTATGGCCAGGTTTTCTGTGGCACGCCAGTTGAAAGAGACACGTAGAGCAATGTTGCCGCCACTGTTTCTTGTAAGTTTATTATGATATATATATGTATATATATATATATATACACGGTCACATTCTGCAAATTTACAAAAGCGCAGTACACTAAACGCTTGTCAAATCTATCATAGCGTTACGGGTGTAGGTTTTGCATACACGGGCTGTGTATGGTTTCAGTTGCATGGTGCAACTTTATCTGGAAGATATTTTTCCTGGTAAAGACAAGCGTATCTCTTATTGCGCATTAAATGCGAGAATGTTTAAAGGTTGCGTGATTATATATTTAAGTCCACATGCATCAATAATTACATGATTTAATGTTCGGAAAGAACGTGTATAATTATATGCGCTATTCTTCTAAAAGTCACATATATATGTTGTAATACTATATATACGGACATGTACGCGTATTCAGAGTGACTAAAGGCCTCCTGTCAATGTAATGAGCTACATTTTTTTTTAGCTTTATGGAAAGAAAAGTAAAGGATCCAATAAAGAGGTGAAGGTTTCAACTTCGTGTCAATGGTTATTTTTTCACGGCTGGTAATCCACAATTATATAGGTGTGAAATGCCTTCAAATGGCAAAAACTTTTCATACAAGGCAGACTATCCGGGGAATGTATCAACCGTGTTTACATTCTCGCACATAGGCACAGTTAGAATAAAAGGATTAACTCGTTCCAGTGTGGTGGCACTGACAGCAAGTACCGAGTCTCTTTTTAAATAAGGTCCCTGGTCTAATGATGCATGGACCACCATATGGCAAATTGGCATTATGGTGCGATATTTCCTTTTTTAAATATCTAGTAGAGATAGCCATTGTATTTGAAACGTTGTATAAATGATGTAGGGAATATGTAAACCTAACAATTGTAACCGACGTGTTACACCATGCGTGAATGAAGCAAGACGATGGGTAACATTGAGAGTTGCAAGCATCAAATCAATTTTTTTTTAAAATTCTGACTTTTTCAAGGTACCTGTCTCAAGTCAGGAGAGATATCATTTCCTTTACACTGCCTTTCATAATCCTTGACTGATATATAAAAACATCATAAATATGATGGTATGTTTGTTCACCTTGATCTTCTGGATTTTGATCTGGCTTCTTTGATGACTGAAGGGTTTTGATCATGAATACTATTTGATTGATGGGATTGTTGGTGCAGCTTCTGTAACATTGCTGAAAAGTGCTAGCTGCTTCTATTATTACGGTAATTGTTATTTCTATGTTGTTTTTATTTCAATATCACATCTTTTTCTCTTTATATATTCAGTGAATAATATATTGCTTGATGGATACTTAAGTCTTGCTGTAATATCTGGTAATGTTCATGTTGACGGACTTGTCAATATTTGGAAGGTTTTCGACTTGGACTGAATTTTGACTATGATATTAACATGAAATGGTCTCACTATGGGTAGTGTATGTGCATTGGAATTTACGGAAACCCGGATTTTTTTTTGTACATCACAAATCCCAGGGAACTTAAAGATGGAAAACCAAGGATTTAAAATTTCTTTAAAACCCAGCAAAATTAATAATTATTGATATTTTCAAACGAAAACGCCAGGGATATCACAGCAAAAGCGAGGGTTTGTAGGTGAATGAAATATCAAGTGTAATAAAATTCTTGGTCAAATAATTGACAAACTACTTTCTTTTAGTACTGAACATTGCAAGCGCATGATCCAAAACTTTGTTTAATAACCCTTGGATTTTGTTGGGTTTCTCTGGGTTTTGTGAAAATGTAAAATAGCAGAGCAGTGTGGATGTACAGGTAACGCTTGGAGGACAATGGTGTACCACAGCACGAGTCCCTGGTAAAGAAGACGAATAAATGAAAAAAAAAAATGAATGAATACGTAACTGCTCATGCTCGATTTGATTCATTCATTCATAGGCAAATTGCTTATGAAATGTTTCAAACAATAAATGACTGAAAAAATTTTTAGTCTCCTTATGCAAAACTTGCTTGATAACTTATTGTTCCTGATCTGCTGTTAAATTCGTGGAAATCACATTTATAACCTTCAAGCATTTTTATTTAGCAAATTCATGACTCATTCCTGTAGATTACGTTCGATTCCGTGAATCATGTGTAATGATGTCTATACCATTATATGGTGAAGTACCTTTCTTGTGCTAGGTTTCAAATGAAACAAGCTAAATCTAGAGTGAAAAATGGTGTGTATGTGTTGGATTGGAAATAGTTTCACCCCTCGGTGTAGGGTGCAATTGGAAATATATTTTGTATACACATCTCTGATACAGTTCACGATGTAATCTGACATTGTAGTGTCAAAAGCCTATCACACATGGTTATAGAAAATAGCTTCAACTTTTAAAAGGCAATTTGCAGCTTGCAAAGAACAGAATATATTATATATATATATATATATATATATATATATATATATATATATATATATATATATATATATGTGTGTGTATATATATATATATATATATATATATATATATGTATGTATATACATATTAGTGTGTGGTAGCAGCATACTTTCAGAGAGTGTAATATTAGTCTTGGCATAACTACTCTCCATGACCCGGGGTTTTACTATCAATCAATCTAATGCTTCCATGTTTGACCTTATTTGAAGCATCTGAGGCAGCAGCCATTAGCACACAGGATAATTTTCTACTTGGCCAGTCTGTTGTGTACATGCCTGAATGCTAAAGCTCCTCAATATTACGGCCATAGGTTTAAGTTGTGCACCCAATTCGCTACATGCAAATGAGGCAGTCATAAGCATCAGAGCAGACTACCATCCACTGAGCTGTATTTTATGCATCTGTTTAAGCCCAGCTTTCAGCTAACCTTCATCGTTTATCCACAATCCACATTTTCGACTTGCTCATCGTCAAAACTTTTGGCTAGATTTGTGTACAACGTCTAGGAGATTGCCGTTTAGTGAGTATCTTCAAACCTTTTGAAATCATTATTCTCTAGTAAACTTTTACTGCTTTTTTCATGTCTTTGGGCTAATCATGTAAAAAACATGAGCAGCCACCAATTGGCCAATTTTCCTTCAAAAGTGCATAAGGACACTTTAAGAGACCCACGTAACATTCATGTATTCACCATGCTAGGCTATATTTGCTCAGGTTTTTTGTATACTTTTACTATTTTCGACTTCTTTACCTAACCGTCATAGAAATTACACTGAAACTTGTTAAAAATGTACCTTGTAGAATGTACAATTGTATGTGACAGTATATATACATTTTTTCTCATTAAAGCTGTAGGTTATATTTTGTACATTTGCCATACAAAGCTTTCTTAATGACTTCTTACCGAATGAAATTCTCTGAATAAAATGCATGGTTAAGATTATAATATTACACATGAAAGTGTGTATATATATATATATATGTACTCTAATAAATAAGTATCCGTAACTGAATTACAACAAAAACAACCCCCCCAAAAAACCAACAAAATATATAAGTATATATATATATATATATATATATATATATATATATATATATATATATATATATATATATATATATCAAACCTGGGATTTGCTATTTAGAACAGGTCCCTGTTCACACTTACTGCCTTACAACACTTGACTGGTCACCATCATGAACAATGAAGTGGCCATTGTCACAATGATCTATTTTGAAATGTGAGGAAAACATTTACGACAGTTTTATAATCACATAACCTGGGGGAGAGAAATAGGTATCATTGCAATGAGTGTAATAGTTACATGTATGATTGTCTGACTCCACCTAAAGTTTGTTTTCATGTTGACATAGGGATCATTTTATAACCTAAATGGGATTGGGAGGTCGCATATGATTGCTTCAAGCATGAAGGATTCCTTATATTCTCAGCACATATTGCCTCATTAAATAACTTTTTGCAATTTCGAAATAAAAAGGAGATAAATTTATATCTTTATTCCTCATTACATAGGCTTCAAAATGATGCATAATATAATGCCACTTTTGTGTTCCTTTACGTTGCTGTGCTCGTGATCTCTGGGTTTTTTTGCTTTTTTGTTTTTGTTTTTTGTTTTCTTGTTTTTTTTTTTTTTTTTTGTTTGTGTTTTTTTTCTTTTTTGTTTATTTTTGTTTTTGTTGTAATTCAGTTACGGATACTTATTTATTAGAGTACATAATATTCTTTAAGATAACAGTGGAGTTGTAATTCACATTTCCTGCAATCAAACCCTTGTACTGATTTAATTTACATTAGATGGGGATGTAGTTCTGCTGCCTACAGAGTTTAATCAAATTTTAATGCTCGAGTTTGATGAATGGTATGACTTTTTAGGTTACGCTTTGACCAAATCTTTAAAGCACAATTTTCTCTCCATACCTTTAGGGAACTCTAGACCGCAATGTATGCACCATATCAGGGTACATTTTATAGGATTTTTTGTGTCTTTTTAATGTTTTTGGACTTTTTAAACTACACCATTCACACAAATTAGACTAAAACAATGAGGAAAAGCACCTGTTAGAATGGTCATAAAAGGCTGCTGAACAGGCTGTGGTACTCTTGTTCCATGCTTTTGAACACATTTGTCAATTAGAGTACCGAACCTTATCAATTAATGTACATATTCCAATTGATTAGAAGGAAAGGTAGCAGGAATTGCAGTGGTACTTCACATTTTTGACTTACGTTCCCAAGCCATTTTCCAGATTCATTTTGCAGTAGGTAATGATATAATTCTAATGGGCTTCTACTGTGGTGCTCAAATGGTCATGCCCGATTTTGAACAATTGAATTTTTAGGGAATGTTTTGGCATAATCTTTAAAGAAATGTTTTTCTCTCCAAAACAACTTGACTTTTGACCTGTAGTGACCATTCCAGGTCAACATCACATATTTGCTTATATCTTGGTAACAATGTGTTCTGTTACTGTGCATTTAAAAGTAAATACCCTAGAACTGTTCTAGTGAATACTGATATGGCAAACAGTAATGATGGTCCTAAATTAACGTTTTCTGAACATAATACCAACCTAACGAAATTTAGTTTTCCAATTTTTACCACCAGGGTGGTGCGACGAGATTCAACGGTATTTTACGGGAAGTGGGACACGACTATCAGCGGGTCATCGACAGCCAAATTATATTAGAGTGTATCGACGTGAAACAGTAGGGAAGTTTGAAGGAGTGATTTTGATTAAGTTAAAGCTGTACTGTGCCTGAAATATGCCCGTGTACAAATGCAAGGTACCAGGCTGTAGCGCTGATACCCGCAAATTGTCGAATCTTGACAAATACCCATGGACGTGAGGGGTTATGTTTCACAGTTTCAGAGGTGAGCCTCTGCTGTCGTCATGATAGCGTGTCCATTGCCTGTCCCACTTGGTAACAGAAGAACTATGAACTATGAATTCAGTCATGCCTGTGTTCGCCACGATAAGGTGACAAAAGGGAGAGCTAAAGTTTCGTTATACTGCTGTTCCGACGGTCGCAAACCACTTCAATCTCTGCTTCCAAGAAAGAATACAAATGGGACTATCATTGTCCTCTTTTTTTCACAAATACGATAGCAATATCGGCATATGTTAAGTTGCTGGACAAGTTCATCATTTATATACATGTATGTAATGTATATAATGCAGGAACCAGTATCAGCACCATGCATATACCTGCATATCAAAATTGTAATGCTCGCAGTGACCCAAGAATGTTCAAGGACAGCAATGTTTTCATATTGAAGGCGAGATGGATAAAGAGGGTTGCATATTTGTGAAACGAGGTTATGTTAAGCACTCACCATGTTTTTACTATTCCTACTCACCCCACAGAAGTTCAGAAAAGTTTTCAACAAATTCAAAAATCCCATGGCTACAGCCAACCAATGGGCATCTTCAGGGATCATAAAGGATCATGGCAAATTTTGCACACATTCGGTCGTTATCAGGGAAAACACCAGAAGTAGCAGATTTGTGGTGATCCACAACGAAAAGCGTAACAATGTGACAGGGTCTGTCACATTGTTTCTGTACCTCAAAATGTGAAAAAAACCCAACTTTGTAGATTTATTCAATAAATAGAGGAAAGTGACAAATTACGATAAGGTATTTGAAGGTTACTACAGAAAGCAAAGTGGGCAGCAAAGCAGAGTCATTATAATACCCGAATTTTGATGGTTTAAATTTGTCCCTACCACAGGTGAAAAAAAAAACACAGAAACGCTTGTTGCATTTTACATTGATTTTATTACGATTTATGTGCCTTGAAGTACAATTCATCCCACCCAGGTGTATTTGCCCACTATGAAGCAGCTATATGCACACTTATGTGCACTGGAACCATGTCCCATGACAAAGTCAATTATTAAATTAAAGATGTTACTTTCTACGTGCTTCATGTGCTGAGAATGTACCTACAAATAAAGTTAGATTGCTCATAATAACGTTATTTTGCTAACGATACTTTCTTCATAATAGATTACGAGAACGTGATATTAAAATCAAGTAAAATATTTTTAATGACGCTTGTTACCAGAAAAGTGTGAAATTGACATAAAAACATAATGTGTGTACAGACAAAATTCGTGTAATTGGAAATATATGTCATTATACTGGGATATTTTTTGACATGTAAAACCAATTGAAACCACCACATTTAAGCATATCACACGAAGTTTTCTAAAATATTGAACAAATCAGATTGAAGACAACTTACAAAATATTGAATCAGTATTCTTTATGTAAACTTATTTTCCAAGTAAACTTTCAGCAGAAGGAACATTTGGATTGCATGCTGTTTGAAAAAACTCTGCATACCATTACCTGAATATTTCTGCTAATCTGCTGCAGAGCCTGGCGCCTTAATGGAGGTAATAATTGAAGTAAATTGTCTGTTGCAACAGAAAGTAGAAAACAACATTCAGAGCATTGCAAATATTCCATGTATACATTTAACTCACAAGCAGTAAGTACCGTAAAGAAGAGTTTCGTGAGGTTAAAATAAAACAAACAAAAAATTAAAAACTAAACATTAAACTTAGATAATTAGAAGTTTGTAAAATGTGAATGGAAATCAGCTTAAGCATGTATGTATGCATGTATGTATGTATGTATGTATGTATGTATGTATGTATGTATGTATGTATGTATGTATGTATGTATGTATGTATGTATGTAAGTTTGTATGTATGTATGTGAACGTGTGTGTGTTTATGTATGTGAGTGGTAGTGAACAAACGTTGACACATACCATAATTGTAAAGGTATGACGTATAATCACTAATTTGGCTCTATATACAAAAGAAAATTCTTTGGATTTGAATATTTGAAACTTTTTATTATGGCTAGTATTGTTGATATTATTCACAGAAAGAATACATCACTGTGATTAGATCTGTCAACTTAAACTAATAGAGAAAAAGGCATATAGATCTGTGTTTTGTAAAATGTCCCTGAGGTAAAAATACTGAAACCATTACAATATCCAACAAACCAACAATCAGAAAAAACACGTCAGCTCAACTCAATAACAAAAATTAATGAAAAATTAACCTTGCTTCCACGTCGAAAGACGCGAAATCTTCTGCGACGTATCCTGTGTTGTCTGTACCACCTCTGGTGAGACCGTCTGTGCCGTCTGTTGTGATTCCTCCTGCAGAGTTTAATATAAGATCTAAGAGAGCGCTTGAGTCCATGTATTCTCTGCCTGTACCTTCTTAGCAGACGGCTGAAGTAATGCCGGTGATGGAATCGACGGAATCGATGAAATCGTCTGTAATAGCTCCTCCTGGAGAGTTTAATGTAAGATCTAAGTGAACGCCTGAGTCCACCTATTATACGTTTGTATCTTCTTAGGTGTTTGCGCCAGTTGGGGCCTCGTTTGGAAGCGGTATACTTGGATAGCTTCATGTATGATCTTATAGAACGCCTGAGTCCATGTATCTTACGTCTGTACCTTCTTTGCCGACGACTGAAATAGTGCCTGTGACGGAATCGATGGTATCGATTTAATCATCTGTAATAGCTCCTCCTAGAGAGCTTAATGAAAGATCTAAGAGAACGCCTGAGTCCACCTATTATACGTTTGTACCTTCTAAGGTGTTTGCGCCAGTTCGGGCCTCGTTTGGAAGCGGTGTACTTGGAGAGCTTAATGTATGATCTTATAGAACGCCTGAGTCCATGTATCCAACGTCTGTACCTTCTTTGCCGACGACTGATATAGTGCCTGTGACGGAATCGACGGTATTGATTTAATCGTCTGTAATAGCTCCTTCTTAAGAGCTTAATGTAAGATCTAAGAGAACGCCTGAGTCCACCTATTATACGTTTGTACCTTCTAAGGTGTTTGCGCCAGTTTGGGCCTCGTTTGGAAGCGGTGTACTTGGAGAGCTTAATGTATGATCTTATAGAACGCCTGAGTCCATGTATCCAACGTCTGTACCTGCTTTGCCGACGACTGATATAGTGCCTGTGACGGAATCGACGGTATTGATTTAATCGTCTGTAATAGCTCCTTCTTAAGAGCTTAATGTAAGATCTAAGAGAACGCCTGAGTCCACCTATTATACGTTTGTACCTTTTTAGGTGTTTGCGCCATTTGGGGCCTCGTTTGGAAGCGGTCAACTTGGAGAGCTCAATATATGATCTTATAGAACGCCTGAGTCCATGTATCTTACGTCTGTACCTTCTTTGTCGACGACTGAAATAGTGCCTTTGACGGAATCGACGGTATTGATTTAATCGTCTGTTTTTGCTCCTTCTTGAGAGCTTAATGTAAGATCTAAGAGAACGCCTGAGTCCACCTATTATACGTTTGTATCTTCTTAGGTGTTTGCGCCAGTTGGGGCCTCGTTTGGAAGCGGTATACTTGGATAGCTTCATGTATGATCTTATAGAACGCCTGAGTCCATGTATCATACGTCTGTACCTTCTTTGCCGACGGCTGAAATAGTGCCTGTGACGGAATCGATGGTATCGATTTAATCGTCTGTAATAGCTCCTTCTTGAGAGCTTAATGTAAGATCTAAGAGAACGCCTGAGTCCACCTATTATACGTTTGTACCTTTTTAGGTGTTTGCGCCATTTGGGGCCTCATTTGGAAGCGGTCAACTTGGAGAGCTCAATGTATGACCTTATAGAACGCCTGAGTCCATGTATCTTACGTCTGTACCTTCTTTGCCGACGACTGAAATAGTGCCTGTGACGGAATCGACGGTATTGATTTAATCGTCTGTAATAGCTCCTTCTTAAGAGCTTAATGTAAGATCTAAGAGAACGCTTGAGTCCACCTATTATACGTTTGTACCTTTTTAGGTGTTTGCGCCATTTGGGGCCTCGTTTGGAAGGGGTCAACTTGGAGAGCTCAATGTATGATCTTATAGAACGCCTGAGTCCATGTATCTTACGTCTGTACCTTCTTTGCCGACGACTGAAATAGTGCCTGTGACGGAATCGACGGTGTTGATTTAATCGTCTGTAATAGCTCCTTCTTGAGAGCTTAATATAAGATCTAAGAGAACGCCTGAGTCCACCTATTATACGTTTGTACCTTTTTAGGTGTTTGCGCCAGTTTGGGCCTCGTTTGGAAGCGGTATACTTGGAGAGCTTAATGTATGATCTTATAGAACGCCTGAGGCCACGTATCATACGTCTGTACCTTCTTTGCCTTCTTGGCCTTCTTTTCCCTTTTTGGGCCACACGTCGTTGTTGTCTATTTTTTGGTCCACCTCGGTGCCTCAAGTGACGTCTGTGTGCCTGTAAGTTTTGTACCCTTTCACTTTGGTGCCCCTGTTTCTTCACTCCTTCTGATCCTTTACCGATTGTGCCTGTATGATGCTTGCTAACTGTGCTGGTAACAGTTGTCTTAGTGCTACGTTTGACTTGTGATTTACAATAGACCACTGCTGCTAAGAGCAGCAAGATGAAAACGACCTTCATGATGAAAGCAGTTTCAAGTCTAGGCTAACTTGCTTCAGCCCTTGACTGTATCTCACTGTCAGACGTGCCTCTAATATACTCCTCTTTTGCTGTTTGCTGATTGACAACGCCCGTTGGTCAATGAACATATGGCTGGTGAAAGACAGGTGAATTTGATTGGGTAAAGAAACATGTTGTTTGTTCAAACACTACCAGTATTGCAACGTATACATTTATTTACACCCTGTTGATTCATACTCATTTTCGGTGATATTGTCACAGTCTTGTGCTGTTTGCTGGCTGACCATACCCTTTGATCAATGAACATATGCCTTGACAAAGACAGGTGACTTTGGTTTTGTAAAGACACACCTTTTTCTGTTCAAACACTGGTGCTACTGCACCGAATACACTTATTTGACCACCTTTTCATTCGTGCTCAGATAATGTTTTACATGTCAGGCAATTAATTTATTCATGCTTTTAAATTGAAGTACCGCATCATGGACAGAAAACGGACAAGATCGCAGGTACAAGGTTGGAATCTTTTACATATGTGTGCTACAACTTTGCTTTGCTTCCTGTGTTTAGTTTTCACGTATAAAAGATTCAAAACAGGTGTATTGCTTGGGTTTTTTTTTGTTTTTTTGTTTTTTTTATTTTTTTGGGTTTTTTTTTTTGAGTTGCCTGCTTAGCCTGTATATTGTGACAGATGTCAAACAATTGTAAGCTTACATTTGAGGTGATTGGGTGACGAAAAATAGACTGTCAACATTAGTAGCTCACATTTGCTACACCCCAAAGTTAGAGGTACAATTTACTGTATCATTGACAGACATAGAGAAAGAAATATACAGACAAATGAGAACGGTATTTTGGAAGGTACTCACACCAAAGATGCGGGAGAAAGAAAGATGATGTGGAGAATATTACAGAAATTTAGTCTGACATGATAAAAGGGTTCTCGTTTAATGTATATTGGTAAAATTGCAATCTCTACCAAGCTGAAAACCTCCGGCTTTGTAGAAGTCTGTTTAGCGAAAATGCTCTTAAGCTTGTTAACAAAAAAAAAACATTAAAATTTCGATCAGGGTCGAGAATAGAGCATAGTTCGGTATCTGTGGAACTGGTCGAGTAACCGCGTTATAATTTGTACGTCTATGCGTTTGCAGCATTCAAGAACTGGACATCCGAAAAAAAGGAATTTTAAATGGCCATGAAGTTTTTCAGTGTCAACATTTCCATAGTTCCAAATAGCTTTTTTAAAAGTTTCATGTTTAATAATAGATAGGTCTGCATTGACCAGTACAGGCTGGTGGTCACAAGCAGAGATGGGAGACAAGTTTCAACACCACTCCAAAAATATATGCCAGCGACAAAAAACTAAATATAATAGAGAATGCCATAATATGAAGTACAGTGAGAATCAAATAATTGCTACATCTCGCGTGACTATGAACCCAAAGGGTGCTATCAGTCTTGTTTAACTTGGAATGAATGACTCCTTTCATATGTTGGATATCATCTTAAGTGTTGAATAAGGCATTCAACACATGGCCTGAATGAAATATGTTTTCCTTTCCACACTTTTTGCACAAATTATACTATCTAGATATGCCGCATCTGCTTTCCCAGAGCAATGACAACACACTGTTTTCTCAGCATTAAAGGACGCACCTAATTCGTCACCATTTGTTCACAATCTTATGAATTTTTAGAGACCCATTAAACTCGGGCTCACAAAGGAAAGGTCAGATGCATATCCCAACGCTCCAACAAAAATAGCTACCTCTAATTCCTCTCTTTTAACTTAATACGCAGTTCATCGAAGTTAATAGTAAAGAATATTGGACATCTGACTCCACCTCGATGCACTCTATATTCTGATGTGAAAATATTGGAATGATCGTTCCCCAAACTGTTAATATATATTGCTTTAAGTAGCTATGCAGCAAAATGGTTATTTGTGTATCAATATAATGAGAAACTGTTTATAGGAAAACACTAGTACACACGTTAGTTGTATGACCTTCCTTGCTTAAATGCAAACTGTAGGTCTGACACTTAATGCAGGTGCTTTTTTTTGTTGGCTCCTAACGCATGTTTATAACGCATTTCACAAGCAACCTTTTAGGTTTTTGACCAGTGTCAAAAACAAAACAAAAAATACATTAGGGGTTCGTGTTTTCTCTGGCCCGGAAAGCTCAGTCATGAACACTCCTTGTTGGAATTTGGAAATAATAGACATTCAAAATAACTCACTCTGTGGAAGTAACTTTTCACGACGTTTTGTTTACAGTGTCTCTGTGCCTTTGAAATCCAGCATGTTCAAACTAAAGGCCATGCACCAAAAAAACCCCAGAGGGTGGATAAATGTACTGCCTGTAGTTGTACCAGATATGTAGTGTTATTTGTGAGAGAAATTAATATTAGCTTTGGTTACTTTCTCAATCCTCTTTAAAGAAATAAAGTTTATTATCATTGAAAGCCACTAAAAGGTGCACAATGTTGTTGGTTGCAGAATTGCCCCAATTACCAAGAAGTGGTCACGTGATACTTATTCACCCATCAAATACGGAACAGCACATTAGTTGTCAGTTTAGATTATCTTATACAGAGCATTACTTTGTTGACTTCTCCAGTTAGGCTTAACGAAACGAGTGTGTATGTGATTGCTATGTCACTGCTTAGAAGAAACGTCTCTCTCTAAACTCATAGTTAGCAACATAAGCAGATGATCGCTGGGTTGTCACTGTCTGTAGGAATGATATTGCATTAACACAGCTTGTGCATCACGAGAAGCAATAATGCATTGTCCAATGCAAGAATGAAAATTCTGCTGATGACAAAAGTAAGTGTGAGTGATATACTGGCCATGTATAAACTCTGCCCCAATTTGATCGTTAGAGGTAAGAAAATCATATATGATGCGGCTATGACATGTAAAGCCTGTACCTTTAAACCAGGAATTGTGCAATTTAAAACCTCTGGATAACTGTAAATTAGAATCACTGCATAACCATCCAGGACATGGGGCAGAGTATTTTCAAGACAAACTGGGAGAGCGTTGAGAGCTTGAATGAATTTACCCATTTCATCACCTTTTGCTTTGGCTATGTATGGCATCTAAAAACTAACTATAATTCTACTCATAGTTTTGCACTATTAGGGAAGTACATCCCTATTGCGATAAGACAACCACTTTTGGATTTAATACTTATTTCGATAAACTGATAATAACGAGTAGGTTAAGCCAGAATGGCCACTGTAGTCTGGGTAAGTGTCAATCATACATGATTTTAGAAAACCTATAGCTTTGTCGGAGGACTCAGCAGTTACCATGTCCATTTTGAGAGCTTTTTAAACTTCACTTAGCTCTCCCGGATTGGTCTACATTCAATTTTAAGTTGGTCAAGTGATGAAAATAATTTTGTTACTATGGGTATGAAAATGGTCAATATTATCAAGTATCTACAGTTTCGTTTAATGAGACGTTCTTTAGAAATTTTGCAGTTCTCTTTCATTCGTGCAACTTTGTAATACGGTTCTGTTGTATGGGGTGGGTGTACATCCACTGACTGCCACCAATTAGAAAAGGTCAATTTGGCCAATGTAAGAGTAAACGCAGGAGCCACAATTGGGGCTAATCATGATCCATTTATCAGAGGTCTGGAATCGAAAAATCATCAGAAAGACAAAAAAAAAAAAAAAATCTTTTTCTACAAAATTTTTAATTGTGATGTACCTGAGTATTTGAGAGATTAACTGCAAAGATCTGTTGGTCAGCAGATCCAACACAATGTTAGAACTGGTTATAACTCATTTTTAGTTGGAGCCCAGACCAACCTATTTAATGCATCTTTCTTATCATCAGTCGATCGTCTTTGGAACGACTTACTGCCTGACACTTGTGATGCTGAGTTTCTAGATGATTTTGTATATAAATTAAACCGTAATAAGTTAAAAGTAGATCCAGTCTGTATACTGGTATCTTCTTCTTGTATATAGTCTTCTTCTCTCTTCTTTTTCATGTGAGAAAGGGATTTATATAGGGCTGTGCTTTTTTTCCAAATCGCCTTTTCAAATAAAAATATGTTTACAGCAAGCTCTCCCAGTTGGAATCAGGTTTTGCTTTGGCATATAATTTGAGAGCTATGGAAATGCATACTTACATGCTAATGTGACTGTTCCAGCCATGAAAATTGAATGTTTTAACTGTTTGAGAAGACATATTCTTTGTCATGTTGGTGGCATCAGATGCCCGTACGTTTGCTAGATGCAGTTTAATTAGTGATACAACCTTCTGTTGGGTGGGTGTCTGTTGTCAAAGTAGAGCCTTTTGATTGTTCTTTCCTGTCATTATCTTGTTGTGTTACTCTGTCAGCAGTAGCATGATTGTTTTGTGGTACTATCTGGTACATTATCTGGTTTGTCGTGAACTTGAATTGCCAATTTAATTCTTTCTCAGGCAATAAAAAGTTCTCTTATAAGAGTTCGTTAGTTAAATAATTCTCACGGTCATTGTCTTCCTCTGGATCAGAGTCTATCTCACTGTCACTACTGAAAGAGGAACTTTCACTAGACACTAGATAAGTGCTGGAGTTATCGACTCGTGCTGATCACTTGCTCTTCAAACTTTTAACCAATAACGCTGAAGCCCTACCTCACAGTTCTTTGAGAACCAATTGGGGCTTGTATTTGTGGCAAAGTGAAAAGTCTTCTATATTTGTAGCTCTCTTTGCTTTACTTATATGGTCAAGGAATTAGGTATGGATTAAGCAGAGTATGGATTGCTGTGAAACTGCTCCCTTTTGCAGTAGTGACCCATAAAACTCTCACTTCCAAAAGGACTTTTTCCATAATTAATATCCTCTTTATTTGTTCATCTGTCTCTGCCTTACAAAAAACGTAGGGCACACAAAACTTACACGACGATGACGGGTAATCAGTATTTCATGTTCATTAACTTTTAGTCAACTTGTCATGACGGTCTGACAAAACTACAGTAGTAACCCTGTAAATACTCAACATTAATGGGCAGTGTATATATTTACAATTTGCACTTATTTTCAATTCCCAGTATCCTCACGTTGCGGCACATATGTGGAGTTTTGGAGGGCATATGACATGCCAATGAGATATTGCTGATAAACCTTCAAAACTACAAAATGGTGCAACGCCAAGATAATGGGGTAATTATGCTGTTAGAACAACAAATATAGGGACAAAGGTGACCGCAACATTTGCTTGTATTAAAGAGGGTATTGTACTAAAACAGTCTAAATAAGCATAATTTTCACCCTTCTTCAGTCCAGTTGCTAAAACAATTAAAGTCAATCTATGCCAACCCCCAAATATCTGCTCTTGGATATAGCACAGCTTGACAGTGATTGATTCAATCATCCTACCCGCAAAAGGGCATCAATACTTTAAGTACAAAATTCCAGGCAGACCAAAATATATGCAATGCAGTTGTGCTGGAGAGTGGATATTGAACACAATAGCCCCATGGAACTTTCATTTATTACGAGGATCACAGATGCAATTGGTATATATGTGTCTGTGTTATTGATGCCTTTTTAAATCTAATATTTGGCTCTTGTCATGTATTTGTATGTATATATTTTCGTAATTCTATAATATTGTGTAACGGACTTGTTTAACAAACAAACAGTACTGTTAAGTTTCTTTTTAAGACATTGATGAGAAACCTAGCATCAGGTGGCCATCATGATCATAAAGGTAATAGTATGTTCATAATTTATGTCTTGAGTAAAATTAGAAGAGAACTTTCTTACGGTTTAATGTTTTTTCATTAAGGATCACATTGACATACATGCAGGCATATCTGGATGCATATGATTCTTCCATGTAAAATACCCACTTTCATCATATAGGTCGTATTCGATATAAAACTATGGATAGACAGCATAGTGCAATAAACCATTATATATGACTATCTGTATCATAGCTGATTCGGTGTCATGATGCATTGGGTCATTATGCAAGATTTGCGTAGCAAGTACAGCATTTTTTTAGAGGAAGTTCAAAACATTTCAGCCACGGTGTCCCCTTGATGACCTATATAGGTCCATTATTATTTGTCAAATCATTCCCCCAGATTACTGATGAAACAAGTTATCATTTAATCCCATTTGATCTACCCCACAGTCGTATATCGTGGAACTTTACCAATATTTGCTATTCCCTGTCTTTTAAACACGAAGCAAAATTGACAGACACTCGTCCATAGAATTAACATTTAACAATTTAAAATGCACAACCATATGGGTATGACGCAGCGTAAATGACACTGCTTAAAAAAAAACTACAAGAACATGATAATTATGTCTAATGTAAGGGGCAACTGAACTAATACTGCATGAAGTCTATTCAACTGCCTAACAGGCTATTATGTTGTCCCCACGAATAACAACTGTTCTCATTTTTTGGCATGGGCAAGAATTTTAAGTTTTATGGGAAAATAATACACAAGAATGAACATAGATGGCCACTAACAGACTAGATTCTCAGATCATCATATACATCATCGTTTCGCCAGCAAACATGGAGTGCATTCAATTACGCGTAAATGTATTTGGACTTGAGTTTGCGTACAACACAATGTCACTTGTGTGTTGTGATACAGTTGAATAAATTTCATTTCATTTATTTCTTTAGATTATACACGTACTTTATATGATATTGACACATTACTCAGTTTTCATATGGATAATCGAATTATATGCATTAAGTTCTTCCTTTGTACACATTAAACTGTCGATATCGAAATATTTTAAAGGTCAGGACACTTGCACTATACTTGAAACATGAAGTTGAACTAAACAGTGCTGATTAGTAGCTGCAGTAAAATTGATATACTGCATCAATGCCCTGAGCTTTTTTGGCGTATTTGGGTTTATTGTGGCTTTCTTGGGAGAATTTCCAAGATAAAACCTGTTTGTCATACATTTTCTTCAACGAATCCTTTAATATTTCTTCATAATATTAAATAGGGAAAATGTGAAACTATTACGGTGAACTGGTGGCTCTCAGACAAGTTTGTTCAGTGGAATAAATGCTATGACAAAAGTCTGAAAAGTATAAGGGGACAACGATTCCGTATTGCAAAGCAGGCTAACCCACAAGAATCAGATAAGTACACCACCATTACATTGCCTATGGACGTCCGGAAAAACAGTCTGTTTGCAACCAATCATGAAAACCATTTATCAAGCTATTTACTGTGAAATCTGTTCTTGTAACTGATTGTACTTAGTCTACAAATACATAAATTTCACATACCTAATCTTACTATTCTCGTTTTCAACAGGTAATGTCACAAGACCACTCCAGGAAAGGGTAGTTCTTCGGGGTTCTCAGAAAAAAACTCCAAGTATGTCATCAGGTCAAAAGGTTCTTCATTGAGGGTAGGAGCTTTCACTCTTCGCAATGGATTCGTTTACAGATATAAACTTTCCAGCTTAGCACGAGGAAGAAATTCATTAGCAGACAGGATATGCACATAGAGCTAGCATCAGCATATTAGCCTTCCTACAGATGCCTTACTTAGAATTAGAGTTGCTTTTTTGTGTGTTTTTTTTTTGGTTTTTTTTGTCTTTTTTTTTTTCTTTCTTTTTTTTTTTTTTGTACATAACATAATATGTCTGAGCAGGAAGTGTTAACTAATGCGTGTATCACAAATATTACACTCTGGTTCATCGAGCCCCATCTTTGATGATACGGCTTTATTTTTGAAAAATACCTATTGAATTCTGGGGTCTGTTTAGCTCTGCCGAGTTGTCAGTCAGCAAAGCTATTGGAATCTCCGTCCGTCGTGTGTCTGTCTTTCTCTCCATCCATCTGCCCATTGTTAGACTTTTTATATTTTCGACTTATTCTCAAAAACGGCGGTATGAATGTTTTGATTTTGCACACTAATGTTTCGCAGATTTAATTCTACCAAGCTTTGAAAGGAGATGATGATGCATTTTTGTTATGAATTCTTATTTATTTTTTGGAAAATAAATCATAACCTCAAGAGCAACTTGGCCAAATGCTCTGATATTACACATGAGGTCACCTGGGGCCACCGCGTTCTTATTTTGGCCACCAGAAGGAGCTATAGTTTTTTCGTATTCCTTATAAATTTTTGTATGTTGAGGCACTTTTTGACTTCTTCAAAATGGCTCAACAGAATAGAAAATATAATCAGACTATAATTAGCAGTTAGACAATGAAATTTTATAAAAATGTTATGGATATATGTCAATTTTTGACAAAGTTATTAGAAATGAAAGTTTCCAAACATAGGTAAGTGTTACAACTGTATAGAATATATGGATATTGTATTTACATTTCCGACTACTTTTCCAAAACAGATGCTTAAAATGTTCTGATGTTGCATCGGATGTTTCCCATGTGGGCCTCCTCCACTTTTGCAAAAGGATATGATGATTTTTTGAAAAACAAAATCAAAAAAAAAAAAAAAAAAAAAACTTCATCTCAGGAACTATTTGGCCAGGTGCTTCGATATTCCACATAAGGCCACCTGGCTTGCCTAGATCTTATTATGACCCCCAGGTAGCGCTGCTAAATTTTCCATCCTTTGATGAATTACATATGAAAGTTTGGTACCACTACACCTGTATACAGCTGTGCAGACTCCTGTGCATGTGTTGCAATACTGTTAAAGCATATATTCCAGTCAGCAGAGCACAGTATCATGATCCTCTTGTTGTTAGTCCTAGAACTGAAAGGGATCGAGAAATTTCTAACCTGCCAATTACTTGAAACTAGGAATGCCAACCTACGCTTCAGGTAAACAATGGGGCATAAATTAAAAACAGAGGCATTTGTTCTATGCAGTGCTGCAAGTTTCATACTAAATTCCATAATTGTAGCAGGCCAGAGTTGCGATGAATTTTCTGCATGTTAAACAGTCAATACTGTACATATTGCATGTGAGGATCACTAGAATACACATTGTATATAAAGTATAAATATTATGCACATTTATCGTAGTTGTCTGATCATTAATTCTCAAAACCTGTGTTTCATTATACAAAACCCAGGGTTTTGGTGTGAAGTCTCAGTAGTCAGTTGCAAGCGTCAAATCGATTTAGTAACTACTTACCTTTGTAAGTACCTGTCTCAGTTCAGGAGAGATATATGTTCCTTCATACTGCCTTTCATATTTATTAACTGACATATAAAAATGTCATAAAGATATTGGCATGTCTGCCTTGAACTTCTTGACTTTGACCTAGCTTGTTTGATGACTGATAGTTTTGATCATGGATACTTCTGGTTTGCTGGAATAGTTGGTGCAGCTTCTCTAACATTGCTGAAAACTGTTGTCAACTTCTTTTTTTCAATACAATCATTATTTCTATCGTCCATGGTTTTTTTCAATATGACATCTTATTCACTTTATATATTCAATGAATAATAATATATTGCTTGAAGGATATTCAAGTCTTGCTGTAATATTTGGTAATATTTATCTTGACGGACTTGTCAGTATTTGAAAGGTTTTCGACTTGGACCAATTTCTGACTATAATAATGACATGGAATGGTCTCACTACCGTTACAATACGTGCTGTGAAATTTACGGAACCCTGCGTTTTGTGACATCACAAATCCCAGGGATACTTCAAGATGCAGAAAACGATCTTATAATGCTACAAAACTCAGAGTTATGCAAAGTATTGATTCGATTTTTTCTTGGGAAAGCCCCGGGGATATCACAGCAAAAGTGAGGGTTTTGTACGTGGATGAAAATTGAATGTGTGAATTTCTTCGTCAAATAATTGACCCACTCTGTTTGTTTTAGTCCCTCAATATTGCAAGCACAAAACCTAAAATTATGTTTAATAATCCCTGGATTTTGTTCTGATTCTCTGGATTTTGTAAAAATGTTAAACAACAGAGCATTATGGGGTGTACGGGCACCTCTTGCAGAACACTGTTGCACCACTGCACGGGTGCCTGGTAAAGAAGTTCAATAAATGAAAAAAAGATGAATGAATATATACCAGCTTCATTTATTTATTGATTGTTTCATTCGTTGATTGATTGATTCAGAAGCAATTTTCTTATGAATTTTTTTCCTGAAAAAAACAGAAACAGTTAAATGGTCTTCAAATATTTATCGGCTCAATTCAAATGTGTGACCGTTTGACGTCTAGAACTCAAATGTGGTACACGTGTACAGTAAGGCCGTGTTTATTTGGCACCATGTGTTTTTGGTCATTTTGCCGGATTAACAAGGCTGCCAGATTAACAAATCACAGTATAATTCACCAGGATATGTAGAGAATAATAGACCGAATTTGTACCTAGCAATGAGTAAATAAAAACATAATCACATATACATATTACCAATCATATGAAATTTTAATAATGAAACGTGCTAATTATAGAATAAAAAACAACATTCAGTGTATTCATATCCATATCTACAATAAATGTTACGTTCAACTTTACTGTAGCGAGCGGGCATAAATATCCCAAGCCCAATGTTAATCTCACAAACGTATTTGGACACATTTTGCTTTTATAAGCTTATTTTGGCACAAAGAAATCCGAATTTTTTTTTTTTTTACTGCACTAAGTTATCAAATCTTTTAACTGCTCCTCGATGCGCCAAACGTTTGCTATGTCGTCACCACAAAATCCCTCATTGGATTCTAAAATGATCGCAAGATGGCAACAGAAGCTCGCGCCTCAGTTATTGTTACCTTTTCCGTTTTGAGATTGTCAAAGTGAGACTGAGTTTCGTCGTCACTGTCATGCTCAGATTCGAGAGGAATCATCATTCCTAAAATGTCCTCCTCGGTCCTTTCTTTTGCAAAAGCGATTCCATCATCCACATTCACAAACTTGCCTGCAGACATGCGGTCTGACGGCTCGATGGGTAGCTGGTTAACCAGGCAAAAAAATTCGGCCAAGGGTATTTCATCATCACAGTCAAAGTCACGATCATTGGTCTTGTCACTGGGTTGTTGCTGTGCAATCAGAAATCCACCCTCGCACGTTTGGGGCTTGGGGTCACCATTGCAATGAAATTTAAACATTTAAGGCTGGAACAATTTAACGTCTAATCAACTCGGAACTTTGGAACACGTCAGGTGATTGTTGATTTTGCGGTACGGCGCAATCAGGTATCTTATTGCAAGGTGTATGCTCCATTTAATATCAAGTGACGGATTAAAGAGTCAAATTACATTAAAAAGCGCTTTTGTTCTTCAATTAACATGCCGGTGACGAAATTCAAGGATGCCGGATTATTATGTAGTAAATCAATGGGGGAAATCCGTTCACAGTTCATTGCTACCGAATTGCACGGGTGCCAAACTATCAAGTGACGGTTAAAGGCGGCCTGACTGTAATATGAATTTATTTGCCGCCGTAAGCCTGTTACTTATTGGCCATTATCGAGAACCACTTTTGAAATCAGCTTGCCAATATTCGCTCCCAGTTGCTGGAGATGTAGGTTATCTTTTACTACATGTACAGTGTGTCACACACAGTCATGTTCAAGTGTGACCATATTTCTCCCCATCGCTAACATTGAGAAAAAGGAAACAGATACTTCCGATTAGAAAACATGGAAAATGTCAAAAAATGCCAGTATCAAGATTCAGATTTTGAGTCAGCAAACAATACACTAGCGAAAAAAAAGCAATTTTAAGTCTCTAAATGCAAATCTTTGCTTGTTAATTTGTGACCTTAATCTGCTATAAAGTACGTGGACATCACACTTATAACTTTCAAATGTGTTGGTTAATTGACTATTGGCCAATATTTTGACCCTGTGAAAACAAATACACTGGCACACAAGTTACTTGAACATGAGTATTCTTGGAAATTTCACGTTTGGTTCGATAAATCATGTGTAATGAGGTCAAGACCTTCGCAGGATGAAGTTGCGTTCTGGTGATATGTTTCAACTAATCTCAGACATAAGGTTAATGTAGAGAGAAAATTGAAATGTATGTGTTGGATTGGCAATAGCGTCACACCAAGGTGTAGGGCCAATTAAGGTGGCGGCACCGTTTCTTTGACCTGATGCAACTTGCCTATTTTTTTATGTTACCAGCAAAACTATATATTTTCGATATCTCACAGATGTTAGCATTATCAGGAATCGTATTTGAATGTCATAAAATTAATTTTGATGCTGTTTGGAGCCGTTTTGTGAATGGGTATGAAATCACACATTTTCAAGGATTTCTGACAAAATATTATTTTATTCTGACTGACAACCATAACAAATTAAACTATAGACCAATACGCAGGAAACGTATCTTGCTTTTGACCAAAAATATGATAGGAAAAAAAATATGCAATTTTTAAGTTTGGTCCGTAAGACTGTACAGTTTCTTCATTTTGGGGGCCACAAAAGTCACAGAAGGAAGGGTAGGAAAGGTATAAAAAAAATACGTTTTCTAGAGCAGATCCGTATCTTGTCAGAGCCGTTTATTTTGTGAAGATATCTTGATCCGTTTTCAAGAAACGCCTGCAGAAAAATTGATCGATTTATGAAAAACTTGCTTTTGAGAAAATGGCGATGAAAGGCATGATTGTCAATCTTGAAGCATTGATTGGCTCTTACGTGAAGAATACTCACTCCCGCGGCCCAACGTTTCTAGCACAAACTACACACATGTAGAGGCTCTCATATTTGGCTTTGAAATTAAAAGAATCGGCCTTTTAGTGGCTTAAAAAAGGACTTTTTGAAGTCAAATCCTTCAAAAGCCACCATGCAATCAGCTTTGCGTGGCTGGTTTCACACGCGCTGCCCGACACGAAAGGGTATAGTAAGCGGATTAGCGGAGTCACCTGACCTTGACCCAAGCAACAGGTTGTTTAAAAATGGCGACTACCTAGTGGAGAGGGGAGCGGTCTGACAGTTTGTTCGGTAAAGTGTACTCATCTGGCAGATTAGCTCACCCACTGCTCATCACCTCCGATCAAAGACAAAAATGCCTTTATTACGGCGATGGTTTGGTACTTCCGCCTGCAGTGTTTTGGAAAGCTTTGAGCGAGTACAACCTACAGTTAACTTGGAGAATTTTTACGATTGGAAGTGGAGGAGATGAAAACTGAAAAATGCCCAGGTATCAACGGACGAAGAAGCGGATGAAAGGGAGTGTAAAGCAACTACTGGCAAGAGGAGAGACGAACAGACTACAGACACATTGGCAGTCAGTTCACAGGCAAATTGCGCAACAGGTAGAAAACTTTTGAGCGATGCGGTCCAGCCCCGGGACGTGGATCAATGCACGGAGGATGCTGTGTTGTGTGACCCTTTGCCACCCGAGGATGTACGCCCGGTCCATCCACCACCGCCAGCTTATGTTGAATAAAATATTTTTTGTTGTTTGTCTTATTGATTGTTTTCCTGATTCTTTAGCCAATGAATCATTTTCCAACTAGGATGCATTACACACACACACACACACACACACACACACACACACACACACACACATATACATATATATATATATATATATATATATATATATATATATATATATATATATATATATATATATATATATATGTAACGACTACATTGTCAGAAACAGTAGCACTAGATTGTGAATTATAAATGACTGGCAAGATTCATTTCTAGATATGTGACAGACCTGTTACGAACAATCAACATTATTCCAGAGAAGTTATTTCATGCAAATAAGGGGAGGGGTATATAGATTTCCATATGGCAGACCAAGCTCTGGTTTTTATCTACTACACATAATTACTGTATGTGGCATACACAGAACTTCGTCCGTGTCAGGCAATGCATCAGCCGTAGTCCAGTCAAATCTATTTTTCAAAAGCTTCAGTTGGTCTTGTAATGCTACAGTTGAAATAATATGGCGTGGGAAAATAAGGACCCTGCTGCACAATTTGAAAAAAATACAACATAAACTTTATCCATATTTATATTTACAAATTTTATTTACATGAAAACTATATGTACATGTTCTTATCACTTTGTCGCAAGAAAATTCCATTGTATTCTAATCCAACTTGACATGAAAACTTTTTTGTCCATGTTCTTATCGCTTTGTCATGAGAAAAGTTCACTGTATTCTAATCCAACATGGTACAAACAGCCGTGCACAACTCTGCCATCTCAACCCTGTACGCCGACTCCCGGAACTCCTCCTTGACCTGTAAAGGCACCATAGCACGCAGAAATGCCAGGATCTGGGCCGGGTAGGTGAACTGACAGCCTTCGGGACCAACTTCCTTTTCCTGCAAAAACAAAACACGACAACATGACTAGTTAATTAAACTGCCCCCCCCCCCATTTTGTTTATTGAATGTAAAAATGCTAAGTTGCATTATTGAATTACTGCATTACATTTTTGAACAACTCATAAGAATATTACGACAAGCAGAGACATGTTCTAGAAGCTCCCTGCGACAAGACAAATTTGGGTAACATTCTGAACTATCAACTTGGTGAAAAGATCGAAAGTTGTATAAATGCTGCAGAAAATTATATACTTCGGACAACTGCTCCAGATAATCAGAAAATAATTCAAGTGTTGTTATCTGGGACTTACTCTCAAACTCCTAGCCCATGAGCAGTAGTGAATAAATCTTATCTTCCTCTGCGCCATGTTTCTCTTCAGCTGGAGAGCTGTAACGCCAAGTTTCAAACTCGTCACAAATCCATGGCCGTCATATCTACAAAAGAAAATTAATAAAAGTATCTGTCAAGGTAACAATACGGGCCAAACTGACTGTATAACACTTAGTTACACATGTGTTTTAAAAAAAAAAAAATCCCTTCGTCATGGGACTCATGGTACTCTCCCGATACGAAGGGGGGGGGGGGTGTACGTGTTCAAAATGATCAGTAAACTGCTGGACATATTTTACCAGAATGTGATGGGGTTTTATGCAATTTTCGGAATATCATTTTCCTTGGATTTAGTTGGAAGGGAACTCCTTGTATTTATTTGGAAGGGAACATTTGAAAGTTAGTACTCACACTCCAAGATTTACTCCTAAATGTTCTGATACATGCGAATACTGAAAATCAGAAATAGGTCCTACAGCATTGTCTAGCTCCGGCTATTTGTTGAATATTGAAATGTTGTATATTTGCTCCCATGTGCATCCATGGAAAAACTGGGAGAGAAAGTCGGCATGATCCACAACCTTTAGAAAATGTCCATATTCATTATTTGCGAGAGCCAAACAATAGCTGTCAACTGAAAGTAGACTGTGATGAAATAGAAATCTTCTGCATATGAACTTACATACGTACGTTGACATGGTTGATGTATTAGTTTCAACTGGCAATTACCAGAACGGAAACATTTACGGTAATATGATAGAACAAGGCCTACAAAAATATTACTTTTCATTCTCTGTCATAATATCGACGATCCATGGTCATATCAATGCTACGCAAAGAACAAACAAATAAATAACAAACACACATATACTTACCCCAGTTGCGTAATCTCGTCTGTAAGTGCCGTCTCTCCCACTGCAACTAACTCGGCTGCTTGACGTTTACGTGGCTGTGCTTTAGTTTCTCTTTTCACCTTAGGCATTTTTCTGAATTTGCTTTTTGGATTTTGCACCTTCTGTGCTCTTGACTGTACTGTCACTGTGTGAACATGAACGGAGACTGATTGTAAGTTAGTCAGCCAGAACACATATGAATGCCACATTGGCACCACCAAAGTTGAACCAGAGAACCACCGAACTCACAATGTTTCATGTTCAAATGAAATGCGACAATAAATAGGAAACCCATGATGAAATTCAATATAATGAATAACAGCAGTATAATTGTTAAATTTCGCTGAATGCGGTAATGGTTTCCGGGTGTTGCGTATCGGTATTCGATCGCAAACCAAGATCAAAGGACTCCGAAGTCAGCATCGTTTATGTTCCATTTGGAAAAATCACGCATCCCGAAGTTCATATCACAAATAGGAACACCCCAAAAACATGAAAGTCATCCAGTTATATATTGTTGAACAGCCTGTTTACATAACGTTAATCGGTTCGGTAGGCTAATCAGCTCCGTTCCACTTTAGCGTGCCGCCATTGTTCTGGGCGACGGTCGTGTGCCCCTTCCCGTTGCCAGGTATGTGGACGGTCGCGGATTGCTGCGAAATTCTCAAATTACCATATCCAAACAAACAGAAACCAGCACGTGTACTAGACAGCTAAACTTCCAAAAGTTTAAACTCAATTTTCTCATATAAATGTTTAATTTTTTAATCTGATTTTTGGTGACAATATACTTCAAGTATTGTGCTTTCAGGAAATGATAAAAACCCATTTTGCGATACGGGAAAGTTAGGCCCCTATGCCACAACGATGCCGCTACCTTAAAAATTTACTCTGCATGCATATCTCCTGACATAATTCACGATGTTAACTCATATTGTTAAAAACTTTTCGAGCATGGTTTTTATACATTAGAACAAACTTTGACGCAATTTTCACCATACAAACAAAAGACTATATTTGCGTAGTGTGTGGTGCCAGAATACTCTCAGAAAGAGTAACATTAGACATTGATTAACTAGTCTCCGTCTGCAGAGTCCCCATATAAAAATGCCATAATTTCAGTGGGAAGCATTAGCGAATTACAAAGCATTAACAGGATTTTGATTGAAATTAATTCCTTAATGAAAATGCTTACTTTCTAGAAAACTTTGGTTGTAGTCTTCTGTGTATGTTTGTTCCAGTTCATATGTTTATCTACTGTTAACCCCGAAACGTTAAACTCACAAACACATTCAAGTTTTACACTATTTCAAGAGATGGGATGGGTAGTTTTTCGAAAAGGCTTGTGGAATAACATAAATTTTGTTTCCGATCAATTCAGAGTTGACCTGTTTACATTTAATCATGTGTTTACTTTGTCTAGCTGGGTGTTATAATTTAAAAAAAGAAAAGTTATTGTTGGGCTTCTGTGCACTTCACATTATTAACAGTACTGTACAATGTGATATCATCTGTACCTATAATGAATTTCAATAAACTTTGTGCTTCTTTCATGTCATTGGCGTATATTTTAAACATCAGCAGACCTAAAATCCATTTTTGCAGCACGCTAGTCCTCATTCTTAAAAGGGAGACTTTAAACCATCAAAGATTATATATTGTTTCCTTTTGTTTAAAGAGGTTTTAAACAACTGAATACTGGTGTCCCCTGTTCCATAATAGTTAAGTTTTTTAGTAAGATTTTGTGATCTAGAGTAGCAAGTGCCTCAAGGGGCTCCCCTTTAGCATTCTATATTCATTACTAAAGATGCAATGTTTTGTGCCGAATCAATTCACGGCCTCTGTAATTGTCATGAACATGATTTGTGCTAGCAAGTAACATCAAAGAGAATAACATATATAGGTATAGAGAGACCTTTCGTAAATTGTTAGAATACCATCGTTTTATTGCTTGGAACAAAATACATGATCATATGCCACGGTGAAATTGAAGGGCTACTTTAATAGCAAGTCAATATGAATCGTTTATATTGAGTTGTGTAAACTCTGTCAATATATTTAATATTAAACATGATCTTATATTGCTTGTGTATATCCTTCTAATTGTATATTGCACCTAATTATTTCGCTTCAGATAAACAACAACAACAACAATAATAATAATGATAATAATCATTATCATAATAATAATAAAAATAATAACAATAATAATAATAATAATAATAACAACAATAATAATAATGATAATAATAACAATAATAATAATAATAATAGTAATAATAATAATAATATAGTAATAATAATAATAATAATAATAATAATAATAATAATAATAATAATAATAATAATAATAATAATAATAAGCTGATATATGATTATTAGAAAGTGTGGTTGCAATAATTTGACAGATTTTAAACTTTTCTGTTTTGCTACTTATCTTTATTATTATTAATATCATCATCATCATCATCATCATCATTATTATTATTATTATTATTATTATCATCATCATTATTATCCCTTTTAATATTCACTTTAAAACATTTCAGGCTTACATCTTTTCTGTCAGGGTAAACCTGTATGAGCTATCGATAGTAAGCAGTGGCATATGACAGAAACAATTTTATTTAGGATCTTGCTTAGAAAAATTATGTTTTGATGATATGTTTTAAAAAATGTTTTGATAATAATTTTTTATCTAAGTGTTCATGACTTTTATTCTTTTCTTACATGCACAAGTACACATTTACTCAATATAATATTACTCAAGTTTGAGAGTAATTGCCCAAATGTCACAAATCTGACTCGTTATATTGAAATAGGGACTCAGTGCTGTCAACGAAATAGAACTTTATTGTTTGGAGACTTTCAAAGTGAGGAGTAAGTGCCATCATGAGGTTTGTTATACAATTGTGGCGCAGGATGTCTGTTGTAGCAGTACTTGTTAAGTTTTCCTACGGTTTGTAAAGGTGGTCTAGCTGCAACTGTTTATTTTACAATAAGTTGGACTGCATTTAATGCCCCAGTTTGATTCTACTTCAGGTATACACTGGCAGGTGGTTTAACAAAATTAAGCTTTCCAGCTAGAAAGGGAACATACTGGTTCAGGGTAAAGTCAAATTGTTCTTATTTGAGCTTGTACTGTGGACATTAAGTAGTTATATTTGGTTTCACAGGTATTCTTCATGCATAATGAAGCTCTGCATTTTTAAGTAAAACTTGACATATTTAGTTGATTCAGGATTTGCAATATTCATATTAATTTCTTATTGTGCGTATTTAGCTTATTCTTCACTTGCCAAGTTCATATTTATTCTTTATGATGTAGATTGGTTTTGCTGAATATTCAGGCGAGACAAGGAGTCCCTATTCAGAGAGATATGTATGGGTGCAGGCTCCAAAATATATTCTGAGTAGTTACCTACAGAAGATCCTTTAATTTATTTAGGCTTATACAGACTATAAAATTCTGCAGCAGAACATGCGCAATATGGTCAACCGTACCTCCATTTGTATATATGTTAGACAGTGACAGGTTCGCTTATGGAGAGTAGAGAATTTGAACAACAGAATAGAGCAATGACTACTAGAAAGTGGACCTGGACAAAAAGACATAAATAAAGTAGTTCCCACAACAGATATTCAGTTATTATTCTATTCCAGATTTTTTAAGGGTGATGCATACAGTGTGTGGTGCATTCTGGTGCATTTCAACCTAAGATATCCCTCCAATTATTCTGATGAAATGACAAGGGCTCGCCCATGAATATTTCAAATGGACTGGATACCCCACTTTACCACTCAGGACAAGAAAAAAAAAGTTCTCGTGGTCTCTCCATTCCATAATGCTTGGGTATGGGTTTCGAAAAAAAAATTAATAAATATACCGTGAGGCAGTCTGGTTATATTAATTTATAAACTTTAAATTTTCACTTGTACTGTTTCTACAGGAACCTAGTTTGAAAGCAATATTGTATATGAGTAATTTTTCTTATTCCTTTGCTGTTTCTGTATTTAGTGTTTCCTTTTCCTTTGCCTCCTTGTTGGTACAAGGGAAAAGCTTTTATGGTACATCTCACCTGTGTCTGCCCCTGAATATATCCATGGAATCGGTGCCTCAATTATGTATAAAACAAGGTATTTGCCACAAAACTCAATACACACACACACACACACACACATATATATATATATGTGTGTGTGTACGTGTATTGGGATATATATGTGTATATATATATGTATATATATATAATGCATAATTATATCTAACGGTGTCTTTATACATTCACATGTGTACATTCAGGTGTTTAACAGAAGTAAACATACTGCAAGAAAACATTAATGCTTGCACACTTACAAATAATTGAAGCCAATGCTAAAATAGTTATGGATACACACTGCTAAGAAAAGAAATGCACCAAACATGGTAAATTTTAAAGGCACACACAATATGTGTATGTGTATTTTATTTTTCATCTAAAGTTGAACAACCATGCACTAGGTTTTGAAACTATACTCATATGCCAGAATACTGGTTAACTCTTTCAGTGCCAAATTTTGGACAAAGTCGATAGCTTTTCTCGGTGCGCATTTTTGCGCAATGCACCCAATGGGCTCCGAGAAAATCTGTTGACCTGGGCTATTCTCCCTGGAACTATAGGCATACTGGTACTTAAATGAAAGGCCTTTTTACGAGGAATACGAGCCAGGGATCTTAATGATAATTCAGACTAGTATGCATTAAGTAGATCGACTTTAGACGTGATTGGCACTGAAATGAGTTAATGGCAAGCATGATTTTGTATTTACACTTTAGCCCACTGACGTACTGATACACCTTTTCAACTGAGGTGTCCTCCATAGAAGAGAAAATGGAATAAAGAAAAGTTGCATCTCTGGGTACAGTTGAAATTGGCAGCATGTTGGTGGGACAAAATTCAAGTTGATCAATAAGCAGAATCATTGGAGAGAAATAAGTACCTAACATAATTACAGGTGTGTAACATACATTTAATTCATTGGTTGACTGCTCTATACAACCTACTAATTTCCGTGAGAATTAATCATAATAGGTATGGACAGAAGTCAAAGAAAAACAGATAATTATCATCGTTACATCGCTACCTAAAACCACATAGAGACCTGTTGGCAACAGAATGCGAATCATCCACAGATGGGTCCTTTTTTGCACATTAATGGGTCCTAGGATCTTAAAAATTGGGCCAAGGTCACCAAAATGTAATCAAATTGAGAAATTGTGTGAAAATGCAATCAAGGTAAGCTCGGTGAATAAACTGCCAACTCCTTATCTTCGTCACACATGAATATCCACCTTCTTTTCTGGTAACAGAATTTTCTTCTGAGTTACCACTATAATATTCAAAAAGTAACATATCCAAAAGCAGCTGGACCTCCTCTGTAACCTGAGTTCCCTCCTAAAGGTGCTCCTCTGTCGCCAATAATGGTCATATATGTGCCTTTTATGTGTAAATCATCGTAATTGGTGTAAAAGACAGGCTTTCTACTGCGCCTTCAAGTACATCTCTACTTAATTCAATACTGTAACACCTGCTGCGTTCGTCAGTCAAATGAAACCTCCATGTGCGGGATGGTCTTCGCTATTAACTTCCCTCTGAATTCTTACTTAAACAGTTCCAGAATTTGGGTACCTTGCTGCTAATCAATTGGTAAACAATGTGGCAACTGGACCTTGGGCTATGCCTGAGATATACCTTAGGCTGCGTTTGTCTGGTGAATGTTTTTGGTCCTTTACTGATCGTTTATACTCAAAGATGGCTATGTGGCTGGGCACCAGTATTTTTAGTGCTCGTCTTGTAATCTAGAATAGACCAATGCTGCTAAGACCAGCAAGGTGAAAACGACCTTCATGATGAAAGCAGTTTCTAGTCCAGGCTCCCTTGCTTGAGTGGTCGATTGTGCCGGATGGTCGGACGTTGCACCTATAGTATACTTCACTTCCCAGCTGGCAATAAAAGTTGGCCCGACATTCGCCCAATGCTGGGTCATCCTTGCCAATGTTGTACCAATATTGGGCCAACTTGTACTGCTTATTGGGTTGTCCCATGGGGTGGCTTACCACACTCATGGATCAATAAATATACGCCTTCACACAGACAGGTGGTTGGTTTTTAAAGAAACACCCTTGGTCTGTCTTAATACTGCTGTTGTTTAGACTCCTGCAGTGCCAACTTGTTCATCGATGTAACTTTTTAACTGTCGCACAGGTGCAAGCACTAGAAAATGCACAAGATCGCATATGCCAGGTTTGTACCCTTTATATACTTACGCTATATCCTTTACTCTGCTTGACGCATATACATGCTTAAAGGGCTTACAACAGACATGTGGTTCAGTTTTACCTCAGCTTACTTATCAGTCAGCTGAGCTCATAAAGTGGTCAGTCTTCCATTCTCTGTTGCTCTGTCTGTTTGTCCATCCATCTGAACGTCCTGTGTCCATCCACAACTTCACATTATTAACTTCTCCAAAACTGCATGGAACATCTTTATCATCAATTGAGGACTTACATTTGTAAACGCAATTTGGCTGAATTGAGCGTGGGCTGTTCAGACAGCCAGCCCTCTGGTTAGTTGCTTTTCGAGTCTCCAGGTTCTGCTGTTATAGACTCCAAGAACTGCCATCAAGTGTGCATACTCTCATAGAACATATAAACAAGTTTTTGGCTAAACTTAGGACGTGTTAACGACGCGAAACAAGTGCAAGCATTCAGTTTTTATATAACTGTGTTTTGCATCAACCGCTAATTGAAACAATGATTGTTAAAAGGTTTGTTAACGGAATTTTTCGCTGTTGGTCTTAAGAGATAATGTGTTCTAAGCAGAGAACGGTGCTCCTCATTTTATATGAAAAAAAGTTGTTCTCTTTACTCATTCACTAATTGAAATGGCTGAACCCCCCGAAAAAATGTGCTTTATACAAACTTTAAAGGGCAGGTCCGTTCATAAGATTTTCTTTCCTTTGGGAGCTGTGACACCAAATTCATTCCAAAAGTATATAAATCAGGGTTCAGAATAGTCATCTAACAAAAGTGACGACATATATAAAACACACAAGCCAGATATTAATTCAGTTTTATTTTATTCTTTGAATTTTGTCTAATAACCTACAGAATATGCAACTCTATAAATAATGAGTTTCAATTGAAAAGGCATCATGGATGTAAATCATCTAACATAAGGCTTAAATATAGTCTGAGCCTAAAAGGTGTAAGATGGCAAATAATTGTAAGCTTGTGCTTCAGCTGATTCTGAAATGGGAAACAGTCTCTTGATAGAAGCTTAGATACATTTACCACTTCCATCGAGTAAGAAGTGCCATCTTAATATTATTGACAGCCAGAGAGTAAAACATTTGTACACAAATTTAATGAAACAGTGCCGTTTTGCAAGGTACGCTGACCAAATATACAACACCCAAGCAGATAAGTTTCAAGATATCACTGAAAGATAGTCTAATGTAATGGCAGTGTTTGTTTTAAATGTAAATTTGTTAAAATGACGTCAACCAGGACAGTATGTGTTACAAAAGAAACCCACATGGGCGTATGGAAAAGTCAGTCAAGGCCGAGATCTTTAATTATATGTTCCCTTCACAATCTATCCTGAGCTCCATTGGTATGTAAGATGTCCATTCCTGCTGTATACATTAAGATGAATTCCTTTCGCACCAGAGCAATGACGAGTCCGGACATTTTACATCAAGTTTTAGAGATTCTTATTTTAATAATGTCACGTAAACCATGTATATTGCCTATCAAACAACATCCACAAGTAGCCATTTACATATCAGATGCATCCATTGCTGATCATCTGATGCATTTAAGAGTTGGTATCGCTAAGTATACAAACCATAGACATTTTGAATAATGGAATGTGTGAGAATATATATTATTTGAGTCAAAACACTCCTTTGCTCAATGAGACTGACTTTTTCTGTTAAAATGTCGAATAATGATCACGTCTTCCTATCCTTTATTTTTCGATATATTCCACCGATACCGGGTTTTCGGCAAGCACTATAAACAGGCAACTGAACATAATGCAGCTCTGTGGAGTAGTATGTGAAAGATACAATCTGATTGTCAGTTCTTTAATAAATCAACATAATAGTGACTGTACAAAGGATTAAATGAATATGGTAAACTGCTGGTTCTGACAAAAGAATTTGCTTCGATAAGGTAATCTGGAAAAATCACTTTGTCATCAAGGGCCCCGCAAGTATCAGATTTTTTTATAGTCACGTGACTTTTACCAAGAGGTCAAACACATCCAATTGCAATCACAAGTCAGTACGTTGGCTACCTAAATACATGTCCTATGCAAGTTTTAAATATCGTCAAGTTGTCCTTGAATTATACTATAGAAAACGTTTGTTGACATGGCCTTATGACTTTGACACTGAAATGATACGGAAGTTACAATGTTATAGGCAGATGGCGGGACAAATGGACTAATTACTATAAATGTACGTGTATCTATGTGAGAAAAAGGATGTGCCTGCTTTCGTAGTATGGATGCTGGGATAATGGAAATTCCATATGACACTCCAATTGTACATGCAAGTTACAAGGTTACAAGGGCCTCTGCTTTGAAAGATCATTGCAATAAAGAAAGAACTGTTGTTCTTTTTAGACCTCTGTTATTGGTTGAGCAGTGCTGACGTCATTTACGTACTATTTGATTTCCATTGAGAGACCAGCCTGGCCTGTCAATCATATTGATACATTACCAGATGCAATTTGTAAGCCCTTTTGCAAAAACATGTATTACCACATAATTCGCAGAAGTGGTCATGCTCAAAAGTAGGTAAAACGTTTCTATGTGTGACTTCAGTCAACTTGCGCATAGCAGGTCTCATTCTACTTTGCGAGGCTATTTTTCAAAAAATTTAACGCATGCAAGCTGGAAATTTGTTAAATTGTACCTTTAATCACGATTCAGAAAAACAAATCTTCGGTTTTTCTTTAAGCATGAAAGTTTTTGTTTTATGAACAGTCAAATGTTTTGAGCAGACGTGTATGGTAAGCCAACAAGCCATAACGCATAGGTCTTACAGGTAGCCGAGCCTCCACTGCACGTAGTTGAGGCTCGGCAACGCGTAGTCGAGTAAACCAATCAGAGTGCAGTCTCTACTACGCATAGTCGAGGCTCGGCAACGCGTAGTCGAGCCAACCAATAAGATCACAGTCTCCACTACGTGTAGTCGAGTCTCGGCAACGTGTAGTCGAGCTAACCAATAAGATTACAGTCTCCACTACGCGTTGCCGAGAAAATGTTCTTCTAGAACGCGTCGCAGAGCCTCGGCGACGCGTAGTGGAGAAACTATGCCTCCCATAGCGTGTAGCCAAACTATCCAATCACTGATGCTCTTGTAAACTGTATTAGACCTGTTCGACTACGCGTTGGCTGTTTTAATATCAGTAATGATTGTAAGGACGTAAATGATTAGTTTGCTTTTCTTCAGTCAAAAGGTGCCATAAGTTGCTCCACTACGTGTAGCCGAAGCTCGACTACGCGTAGTGGAAAACTTATTCTCGGCAACGTGTAGTGGAGACTGAAATCTGATTGGTCGGCTCGAATACGCGTAGTGGAGGCTCGGCAACGCGTGAGACCAATGCGTTATGGCCCTGAAGGCTTGCCATAGACGTGGACAACCGCTTCATTTTTGGAGCTTCAAAAGTCAAATAAAGAAGTGGAATATTTCAAAAATGAAAAAAAAAAATGACTTACTAGTACTTATCATCTAAATCACGCCTTGTTTGTAAGTATTTGTCAAATACTTTTTGAGCCAGGCTGTCACAAAGCTTAGATGTCATGTAAAAATATGTCTCCAGGAAATCTACTGGATCCCTCACATTGTTATTTTACCTAAGACATAATCATGCAAAGGGCTTGCCCTTAGATGTATTGCAGAGTGAAAAAGCATGGAAATATAAAAGAAATATAGATTTTGATCTGATTTTGCATGCACTTGGGCCATTAAGTGGCTTCAGCTTGTTTGTTCCACATGTGAAGGGCTTTGTGCTCTTTTGATCACGTGTATGATTGTGGCTTACATTACTAAAAAAACAGGTACCTAATAAGACCAGTTATTATATGTATAATGGAAAATCATGCCTAACTGTACATTTTCTGGCTGGTGCTTACACAGGAAAAAATATATAGGATCTGCAGAACGAGAAGACACACAATAAGTGTATATAAGACATACCGGACAATACATTTGTTAGCATGTATTTCATCAATAAAAAGCTCAGTACAAATATCAGGATTTGATTACATATAAGAGAAAAATTAAACTAGCTTGAAGTTTAGTTCAATACCATAACATTTAGTTTAATATTTATCTAATGTGGAAAAAAGTGTGATACCGCCAAACTTGCATGGTCGAATGTAATGATCATTAAAGTAAGCGGAAAATTTATTTGATAAATCGTCTGACATCAATAATGTACTGCTGAAGTGCATGACAGATCTGGATATTTCGGCAGTTACAAAGCTAGTTACTGCCATGTAGGAATATTTCAAGCAATCTGTCACTTCCAATATGGATTATAAGATGCATGCTAAACCCCGCAGCTTGCCAAGAAATAACAGGATTAAGTATTTTTTTTCACTGAACTGCGTAATTGGAACAGAAGAAAGGAAACTGCTTGAAGTCTTCAGTAGGATAAGAGCAAGCACAAGATAGACGTTAACTTTGTGCAGGTCAAGGTTAATACTAATGTATCTTAGACTTTATTGCGAAGGCCAAAATTTAGCAAATATGAAACCATGGATGTAGAATTCAGGAACAATATCTGTAGCTAAGAGAATAGTTTTAAGTTTTGGTTCAAATATTTGTGGAGAAAGTGAATCTCTAACGTCGAAAGGGAGGTTGTTCCACTGTTTGTTAGCATCTGGGAGAGAAGAGTTATCCAGACGTGATCTTCCAAATCTAATGGGGTGCACTGACGTTTGAATGTCTGAAAGGACGACCAACGGGGGGACAGGGTGCTAGATTAGAAAGATAGGAAAGAATTAATCTGTAATACATTTTGTACACGAGGACAAGCTTAAAGTATTTACATCTGACTGCAAGGGTTCACCACCCAAGTTCACAAAGTAAGTCAACATGCGACGCATGTTTCAAAGCAGGAGTACGAATTTGAATGGCGCTGTACTGAATCAATTCCAAGGGATCAGACAGCACCTTAGCACATTTGTCATAGCCTACAAAACCATACTCAAGAATTTGCCGAAGCATAGAACAACATTGTTTATCTATGTGCATGATACATAATACCTAAACGCTTGGACTAAGGATTTTTTTTGACCATCTGTATTGGAAATCCCTGTGATGTTGGCACACCCAGATAAGTTGCGATTTAAAGGTGATACTGAGATGTGTATAACTGAATATCTGCCTCAGGAATCAGAGACCCACCTAAAAACAGGTGAATGATGAGGTTTTACGTGTTGCACAGGAAATATAACAGATAGTGATTTGATGGCATTGAAGTTTAAGTTATGGTCCTTGCATCTGAACCTGTCTGTATATGACGTGTGGTGGCACCACTCATGGTATGAAGTGTCCATGGCACAACAGGTGCAAAACCTACTTTAAGTTTATTATTCACAGTGTGAATTGAGATAAGCTCTCTAATGTATATACCTTGGCCAATGGTCAAATTGTGAATTATTTGGACCTACTTTGAAAGGTCATAAACTATGAAGTAAAAGACCCTGAATTTTGAAAAACATGAAGGTCTTCAATATTAAATGTACTGTACATAATATGCGCAGCTTGACCTACTTTCTCAAGGTCTCATAGTAAATACGTTTAAGGATTTTTTTTTGTCTTGGTCATTACATATTATCCTGTGGACATGTATACATGTACCGTCACAGGAACTTTATACATACAAAAGTATATGTCATGTAGAGTCATGGTGGCGGTACTAGAGATATTAAGTGGAACCAGCATCATAGGTATTGAAAGTATACCTAATGTGTTATTTAAATTATGAATAAAAACGCAACGTCTAAATATGAATTAGGCAATTTGTTAATTTTTGTAAACGTTCGGATACCCTCGGCCTATTTCTCAAGGACCTGGTAAAGGGCACTGATTTTTTTTGGTTACAAATAAGGTTAACAATACTAAATGTACTGCAAATGTGTATCATATATAGAATTTCAATACTGATTAAAATGAGTGACCTGGACCTACTTTACTCCAGGTCATTCGAAAATGCATATCAGGAAATGATTTATTGTGATGCCCATGTTTTAATAAATTGAGATGCAACTACAAAACTGGCACCAAATATGCATTAGGCTATGGTCATATTTGTAAAGTGTTATGTGATCTTGACCTATTTTAAGGTCTGTAAGCACTAAAGAAAAAGACACTAACTTGCATATGTTGATAAAGAAGAACGTGGACGATGCCAAATGTACCATAAATGTGTGTTTAGTTGGAAGTTTGATGTTGCATCATACGGATGACATTATCTAATTTCTCAACGTCAGGGAAGGAATTCATTTCATGAACTGAATTTTTGGGTGAGAGTGATCAGATTCTATGTCGGCAGAGCATTAGGCCCACAGACCTCTTATTTTTGGTTTTTCATACTGATTTGCATCACCCTCCACATACACAAATGATAAACTGTCGGTTCTGTGCTAGGCAGTCATATTTGTTTAAATTTTAATTGATAGCAGTGAGACAAGTGGTGGTGCATACATTTCTTCAAAATGGATCAATAATGTACACATTACACATAAAGAATCAATACTATACACATTATATGTAAAAAAAATAAATCCTGAATGCATGATGAATTTACAGGTACCTGTAGGATAACCATGTGGCACCACAGAATGGTCCTTGGTGAAGAAAAAGAATGATGAATCAATTCATGGATTGATTCACTGTTTTATAAACAACATATGTCTGGTATATTTTACTTTAAGAGTATGGAAATACTACAATGGCCTTCAAATGTTCATTTTCACACCTCAAACTTCTTACCGTTTAATCTCTTCTGATGTTCATAGGGCAGACTTGTAATATCATTTTTGCAGGGGGGGGGGGTTGACGACGTAAGACCAAAATGGGAAGCAACTTTTAATTCAGGTCGCCAATACCCGATGCAAGTTGTCAATTACATGGCTATCGTTTGCTACCATTGCGTTGTATTTTATGTAAACTCATATTTAATTATGACTACCTCTTCCCCTGCCCCTACAAATTTCTCACTATTACAAGCGCTCAAAAACACCTTAAGATGTCAAAGTATAACCATCCTGATAGAACTTTCAAATATTTTGAATAAGGAAATTCACTACAGACCAATATCTATTTGTTGGACAGGTGTTGTGTTGATAAGTATTTTTTTTTTTTTTTTTTTTTTTTTTGTGAACTAGCACAAACAATATAAAGAGTGGTAAAGTTTCCGTAACAACACCTAAAGAGCTTGGTTGTAAACAGAACTGCATACGTGAAATGTGTGAAACTCCATTTGTGCACTACTGTTAACGAAAAAGGTATATGTTTAGCTTGAAAATGCAACATAAGAACAAATTTTGACCACTGTCTTAATATTAATCATGTGGGCCATTTTTCTTCTCTCGTGCGCTTTCCAAATATAACATTTATGAAATGATGTGGTAATCAAAAAAGAAGAGAATAAAAAACAGTTCTTTGCTACTTTTGATTCTTTTTCACGGCTGACAAACTGGGACATGAAAATTACATAGGTGAAATAACTTGAAATGATATGAACCTGTAATGCAAGGAAGCGTATCTGCAGAATTTATCAACTGTGTTTACATTTTTAAAAATTGGTTATATTTTTCTTGAATGGAAGCGTACAGTTGGACTGAAAGGGGTAACTTGTTTGTGAGTGGTGGCACTGACAGCAAGTGCCCAGTCCTTTTTGTAAAAAAATGGTCCTAGGTCTGACAATGCCTAGACCATCATTTGACAAATTAACATTTTGGTGCAATGTTCCAAATAAACTTAAACACAATCTTAAGATACAGTAAATATAAAATGGATCTTTAGGTTTGGCAACAGTTTTACCTCCAGCATGCAGTTAGAGACAAGAAGCGTATCAAACATGCTTATATAAATTAGATTAAATTGTAGCTCACAGCTTCCAAAGAAATGACTATGCATTTATAGTGTGTAGTCCCACCTACATTAAGCAAGTTTCATATTAGACGTTGATTAACTAGTCTCCTCACCAGGCTCGTTATTACAAATCAATCTCATACTTTCATGCTTGACTTAATTCAAAATAGCCATGGTGGCCGTCATCACACAGAAAAATGTTTAGTTGGCATCTCTGACGTGTAGATGTCTCAAACCCACAGCTTCCCAATGTTTGGTTCATAGGTTTCAACTGTGTTGTGACGTTTACGTCCAAAACTTCAGAATTCCAATCAAATTCTAGATGCTCCGTTATCCCCTACATACATATTAAAATTGAGGGCATCGTCAACATTTGAACAGGCTGTCTCCACTGAGCTATCTTACAGGCCACACTTATTAGCTAAGCTGACTTGTCAGTCTGCTGAGCTTAAAGTATGGTCCATCATGCAACCAAAATTCACATTTTCAACTTCTCCATTTTGAACAGTTCCAAAATTCCCTTGATACAGCCACACCACCCAGGATCTCTGGGGAAAATGAAGGATCAAGACATATCTTTCCACAAATTGGGCTCGTTTCACCAGGGAAAAGCCACAATTTGTAGATTCGAAGTGATCAGGATTGAAAAATTGTATCACAAGGTGACTCAGCTATGTACTTAAAAAAGTGAGGAAACTTTAATAAATAGAAGCAAGCCATACATTTGTCAATGCCGTTATGGTTTCATTAAAATCATTAATAATAAAGTACAACCTTATGGGAATGGGATTAAAATGAGAGGTGTCTTGAATTTGTTTGGGCATTGTTTATGTTATTTGACAGTTTTGTTCAGTGGAAAATTAAAGGGGTACAGTATATCCGCATGTGGCTCCCTATCTCCCTTTGGCCACCTGGGCAAGGGAAATGCCAATATTGACAATAAAGAATGGTCTCTTAATTTTCAGCTTGATAAAACCACCATGTTCTCTATGCTATTTTCTGTACATGTCGCATGCTACTTCTACATACATATCCGTATTGCTCACAATAAATTTCTAGCTTAATATAATTGGTAAAGGTTTGCCATTGGCGCAGCATCTAAAATCCGAAAGAAGACTTGAGTCCTCTTATTCTATTTCTGTACTTTCTCGGCATATAACTGAAATAGTGCCTTTGACGAAATCGCTTTCTTCTGTGTCTGTGCTCCTGGATGTAAAAAGATGTCTCCTTCATGGCCGTTTTTGTCCAAAAAGTCTTCAATGTCTCTTTTTACGTCAACCCAATGTGAATCAAGGGATATCTGTTTACCCTATGTCGGTGAAACCGGCTTAACTTTCTAAATCGTCGAGCCACATGCCATCGTCTTCTCTGTCTGGGTCCCCTGATAGCTTTCATGATACAGGGGTCTCCTTGATACCAATGTTCGGCCAAAACGTCTTCTGTGTCTGTTTTTACATCCGCCTTGGTTTCTCAAGTGGTGTGCGTTTGCCCTATATAAGTGAAACCTTTTCAATTTCCGAAGTATTCTAGCCACATGCCACTGTCTTCTGTGTCTAAACCCGCTGATTCTTTGAGGAGAAAGATGTGTCCCTGATGGCTGTTTTCGGCAAAAGCCTCTTTGGTATCTATTTTCATGTCCACCTTGGTGTCTCAAGTGACGTCTGTTTGCACTATGATGGTAAAACTGTCTCAATTCCCTCAATCTTCTAGCCACATGCCATTGTCTTCTGTGTTTGCACCCTTTTATTCCTTAATATAAAACACATTTGTTTGATACCTATTTTTGGCCAAAATATCTTCAGTGTCTTTTTCCTGTGTCAACCTCAGTTTTTCAGGTGATGTCTTAATAATTTATGGCGGCGAAACTGTCTCAATTCCGAAAATCTTTGAACCAGATGCCTTCATCTTCTCTGTCTGGATTCCCAGATTCTTCAATTGAAAAGATGTCTCCTTGATGGTTATTTTCGGCCAAAGCACCTTCGGTGTTTATTTTCTCCTCCACCACCGTATCTCAAGTGATGTCTGTATGACATATGATGCCAGAACTGTCTCAATATTCTAAATCTTGTAGACATGTGCGATTGTTTTCTCTGTCTGTGCCGTCTAATTTTTCAGTGGAAAAGATGTCTCCTGGATACCCTATTTCCACTCAAACGTCTTTGATGTCTATTTTTAAATCCACTTTGGTGTCTGAAGTGATGTCTGTTTGCCCTATGGTGGCAAAACTGTTTCAATTCCCCAAATCGTTGAGCCAGATGCTTTCTCATTGCTGTGTCCCCAGATTCTTCAATGGTTAAGATGTCTCCTTGAAGGCCATTTTTGGCCAAATCATCTTCGGTGTCTATTTCAACCTCCATCACGGTATCTCAAGTGATGTCTGTGTTCCCTCTGAAACCACTCAATTTGCTTAATGTTCCAGCCACATGCCATTTTCTGCTGCGTCTGCGCCCTCTCATTCTTCGATTGAAAGGATTTCTCCTTGGTACCTTTTTGGGCCAAAACGTCTGTGATGTCTATTTTAATGTCCACCTCAGATGCCATTATCTTCTGTGTCTGCGCCCCCTGTTGCTTAGATGAAAGCGAAGTCTTCTTTATACCTCTTTTCAGTCAAAACGTCTGATGTGTCTATTTTTACGTCTACTTCAGTGCCTCAAACGACATCTGTGGGCATATGGTGGTGAAGCCTTCTCAATTTTCCAAATCTTTGAGCCTTATGCTTCTTGTGCCTATGTTGTGTGACACCTCTTGATCACTATCAATTGCACTTGCATGATGATGGTAAACTGTCTTGATAACAGTTATCTCAACACTGCGTTTGACTTGTGATATGCAATAGGCCATTGCTGCTATGAGCAGTGAGATGATCTAGGCTACTTTACTTCAGCTGTTGAATATGCCACACAGACGTTCCCCCTAATATACTCCCAATTTCCTGTTTGCAGGGTCACCATGCCAGTTGATCAATGGATATATGCCTTGACAAAGACAGGTGACTTTGATTTTGTAAAAAAAAAAAAAATTGTTAAAACATTGCTGATGCTGCGAGGTTTAAACGTTTGACTCCTTGCTGATTCATACTTATTTTTAGTTACATTCTTACAGTCTTGTGCTCTTATGTAGCTGACCACACCCGTTGCATAATGAACATATGCAATGGCAAAGACAAGTGCTTTGCTTTGTAAAGCTACAGCTTGTTTTTGTTCAAACACTGCTGCATCTGGAACGCAGACACTTTTTGGACTCCTTATTATTAATACCCATGTTATATGTTACATTTTATGCAACTAATTTACCCATGCTACTTCTAAATTGTAGCAAGCAATCATTGGTGGGAAAACTGACTGGCAGGATCACAGGTACAAAGTCGGCGTCTTTTATATATTTCTACTGCACTTCTACTCTGCTTGCAGCATGTACTTTCTCACATAAAGTATTCATAACTGGCATATGGCTTCGTTGTGTTGTTTTGTCATTTACAATTTTCAATTTTCATAAACTCAAAAATCTGCCTCCTCCCCTTGTATAATCTGATAGTTTTTATTCTGACATATATGACATATAACTGTAAACTTATGTTTCAGGTGATTGGAAATAGCTTGTCAACATAGTTTGATCACATTTCCTATTCCTCAAGTTAGAGGTACAGTGCATGCCATCATTGACAGACACACAATAAAAATGTATAAACATTTGTGAGTGGCGTTTTGGAAGGTACCCATACAAAAGATGCCAATGAAAGGCACATAATGTGGGGAATGCCAAAGAAAGGTAGACTGACCCGACAAAACAGTTCTCATTTAATGTACATTTGTCAAACTATCGTCATGCAGGTTATTATGTGACGCATTACTACATCTTTACCAAAAATCTGGAACCTCATGGCTATCAGGAGGTCTCTTCAGCAAACAACCATTTGACTAAGAGGGCACTTCTAAAAATTCTGTCAATGTGGGGAAGAGGATATTATCCTGTACTTGTGGAAACAGTCGGTTAATTATCCAGTTCCAGCATTCAAGAAATAGTTATCCGAGGAAAAAAATTTGCTTGAATGTCCAGTAAGGTGGAGCTGCATTTGCGCCTCTAAGACAAAAGCCAGACAATGTATCTTGTGTAAATGAAGAAATGGAGTGAGGACACGCATCCATGTGCAAAGCCGAAATTCACCAAAACATTTTATTGTGATAAATATTCAGTGCACAATTCTATAATTTGAGCCAGTATTAGCTGCCAAAGAACCCACTCATCAGTGGATTCCGGGAAAGAGTTATTCTTTTATCCATCATAATGAAAGCCCTCTAGAGTGGTGATGCAAGCACCAAGACCAGTGTCCATTACTATCTACTCTTGCCTGTATGTATTTGGCAACCCCAGTGACAAGTGTTCCGTATGGGAACCTCTTTTTTGGACGCTGGTAACAGGCTTACAAGGAAAAGACCAAATATGCATTCAGATATGGCAGTGATGAACATGTTATGCATAAGAATAAAACTTCTTTCTGTTGAATTAAAAATGATCGAGTATCATGATGAAGAATGTGATAACATGCTCACTGATAACTTAGCAATGCATATTGTTCTTGAATTATTATTTTCAAAACTTTTGTTGACATGGACCTGTGACTTTGACACCAAAATTATATGAAAGTGAAAACGAAACATGCTGATGCCCGGACAATTGGACAAACTAATTACTGTACAAATAAATGTGTTTTAGTGCAACAAGGATGTCCCCGCTTTGTTAGTACATATGCGTGGATAACAAAAAGCCCATAGGACACACCTATTTTTACATGCAAGTTACAAAATTACATGGGTCTAAACTTTGAAAAATCATTGCAATAAACGAACAGCTGTTTTTTGGACCTCATTTATGAGATAAATAGCGCTGACGTAGTTCGCATATTATTTAATTTTCATTGACAGACCAACCTGGCCTGCCAATTATACTGGTACGCTACCATGTGCAACTTGCAAATCCTACTCCAAAAACATTTTAAGCCATCACCTAACTGGCACAAGTCACACTGTTATGTTCAAAAGTAGGTCAGAAATTTGTATATTTCAACTCAGCCCAGGTGCTCATAGCAGCTCTCATTCCACTTTGCAATGCGATTTTGCCAAACTTGTAACAGAAGCAAACTTCAAAATTTTTGGAATAGGGCCTTAAATCATAACTTCAGAAAGCAGTTATTAATTTTTCTTTAAACACTTAGGCTTCATTGTGTGACCATTCAAATGTTTTTAGCAGACCTGGACATTTTTGGAGCTTTTAAAGTCATATGAAGAAATGGAATACCTCAAGTCTAAGAAATGGCCTCCTAATGCTTATCATCCAAATCTCACTAATTTTGTAAGAAATGATCAAGTACTTTTGAGCTATACTCTTAGAATATTTAAGATGTCAAGTAAAAATATGTTTCTTAGAAATAAACAGTGAAAGGTGTCAGAACAGATCTGAAAGAGTGATAAGCCATTAGATGAAATTACTGGCTCCCTCACATTATTATCTTGTTCACGGGATAAACATGTAAAGAGCTTGTCACTGGATCTATTGTTGTAGTGAAAAAAACATCAAAATACATTCGAAATGAAGATTTTTTTTTTCTTTTTTTTTTTTTTTTGCAAAGGCTTGAGCCATTATGGGGTTTCGGTTTCTCTGTTTAACATGTGAAAGAATAATGCTGTTTTGATCATGAGTATGACTGTGGCTTAAATTGCTAAATAAAAGGGTACCTAATTATTTTATGCATAATGGGAAATCATGACTCATTGCACATTCTCTGGCTGGTGCTTATGGGGATCAGCATGTCTGAATAAACTCTGACATCTGACTGCGCTTTTGACAGATACTTACCGTGATGAACAATTTTAGGCTTAATTTCCTCACAAAGTGAAAAGGATACAATAAAGGCCCTAGGTATGATGGAAGTTCTCCAATATCTTTTGCCAAGAATGACAAAAAGTCAATTTTTACAGGATGTGATTTTTCATAGCATATTGACCACGTGACCTGTAGCTGCACAATTTTGATCTGTTTGATACAATTGAAATTATGTTTTGTACTATAGGTAGAAAACTAAAGTATCCCAGTCAAAATATGTAAAATTGGAGAATACAGACTTTGTTAGCAAAACAAATAGAAACATTATGTAGCAAATGACCACATTATGATTAGAGACATGTTAGTGGCTAAGTTGCATGGAATCCACTGGGCATACATTGGGTCACGTGTGTAGCCCTGTCAGGCATGGGGTTTTGGTTGGAGGAGATTCGCAAAGAGGTAACATGTACACCCCTGTTAGGCTCACATAACAATTCATGTAGTTTATATTACAGATTCTTAATTTTTGAAGTATCCTTGGGATGCTTAAATTTGAAATCCGAACTAAACTTTTCCCTAAAGGTCATCGCACAGTATGATGGATACTTTGACGACCCAAACTGTTGAGTATATTCGCTGGCTCGCTCTTCACACGATCACAGTGAAGTCAGATACAAGTATCCTGAAAGGCAGAGTGTGAATGTAGAGTACGTAAGAATAGCCCTGTTTTGCCAGAGCTATTGAGGTGTTTTGTGTGGAGAAAAGTAACCGAACTATCAATATCAGGTCCCACTTTGAGGTTAAGTTAATATTTGGAGTCTGTGAGAACAAATGTGGTTGTACGCAATTTTTTCGGGGGGAGGGGGGGAGTCATTCCTACGAGCTGAATGGTTGTGCTATATCAATTAATATGTGTTACAGATGATGTTAATTTTTGGACTCAAGGTCCAAATCTGTTTATCTAGGTATTTACAAGACTCGTCTTTAGCTCTGCTGACTGTAGATTTCACAGCTTATGCACTTACTCATGTCTTACTCGTAAGGTTTATGCTTGTGGCCTTCATACAATTCATAATTTTCATGATACGCAAATATAACTTTATAGGTATAGGCTCCAAAGCATGCCCTAAGTAGTTATCCGCTGAAGGCCCTTCAATTTATTTGGACTAATACAACATGTGTAAAAATTCTAAAGAAGAACGTGTGCAATATGGACAATAGTACTTCCATATGTAAGTAAGTTAGACAGTGGTGGGCTAGCTTACAGAGGGTAAAGGGTTGAGACTGCGGAATAGGGTAATGAAAAGCTAGGCCCAGTTCGATATTGGTGGCTCCACCTATAGTAACCTGTATTATGTAGGCTAAAATGAGAACACATTTATAATGCGGCTTTTCAAAGAGTATTTCTGCATCATCGTGAACCATTTTAGTTCAAACCTATTTTTCTTATCTGGATGACCCTATAGTACACCTAAATGACTAATACATGCGATCATCTGCAGAAGATTATCAGTAAAAGTACATATAACAAATTTCAGGATTTAAATGCATATAAGATACAAATTAACCAGTATGGAGTTTGGTTCAATGATATGAAGTTAAGTTCAATATTTACACAATGTGCAAAAGCGTGAGATACCAATAAAATTGCATGATCCATACCAATGATCATTACAGCAAGTGAAACATTTGCTTGATAAAACCTTTGTTATCAATAATGTACTGCTGAAGTGCATCACAGATCTGGATATTTCCTCAGTTGGAGAGCTAATTACTGCCACAGAGAAATATTTCAATTCACCTATCACTTCCAACATGGATTGTAAGAAGGGGGCTAACCATCGAAGCAATCAAAGGAATAGCAGTTTTAAGTAGTTTTAGTCTCTGGACAATGTAATTGGGACAAAAACAGAAGAAAATGCCCAAAGTTTTCGGCGCGATAATAACAATCAATGCATGGGACAGGAACGAAGTTAACTTTGTGAAGGTCAAAATTTAAACAAAACTATTCTGGACTAAATTGCGAATGACAAATATTAGCAAATCTGTCACCATGGAGGTAGAACTCAGAAACAAAGTTTATTGCAAAGAGAGTAGTTTTATGATTCGATTTAAATATTTGTAGGGAATGCAAATGTCTAGTGTCTGAAAGAAGTTATTCCGCTGTTTGATATTACCTGGCAGAAAAAAGTTGATGTTTTAAATCTAATAGGGGCGCACTGGCATTGAATGCCAAGGAGTACGAACGACGTGTGTGTGTTGTAAATAAAAAAATGAATGAATACGTAACTGCCCATGCTCTATTTGATTCATTCATTCATAGGCTATCCAATCACTGATGCTCTTGTAAACTGTATTAGACCTGTTCGACTATGCGTTGGCTGTTTTAATATCAGTAATGATTGTAAGGACGTAAATGATTAGTTTGCTTTTCTTCAGTCAAAAGGTGCCATAAGTTGCTCCACTACGTGTAGCCGAAGCTCGACTACGCGTAGTGGAAAACTTATTCTCGGCAACGTGTAGTGGAGACTGAAATCTGATTGGTCGGCTCGAATACGCGTAGTGGAGGCTCGGCAACGCGTGAGACCAATGCGTTATGGCCCTGAAGGCTTGCCATAGACGTGGACAACCACTTCATTTTTGGAGCTTCAAAAGTCAAATAAAGAAGTGGAATATTTCAAAAATGAAAAAAAAAAATGACTTACTAGTACTTATCATCTAAATCACGCCTTGTTTGTAAGTATTTGTCAAATACTTTTTGAGCCAGGCTGTCACAAAGCTTAGATGTCATGTAAAAATATGTCTCCAGGAAATCTACTGGATCCCTCACATTGTTATTTTACCTAAGACATAATCATGCAAAGGGCTTGCCCTTAGATGTATTGCAGAGTGCAAAAGCATGGAAATATAAAAGAAATATAGATTTTGATCTGATTTTGCATGCACTTGGGCCATTAAGTGGCTTCAGCTTGTTTGTTCCACATGTGAAGGGCTTTGTGCTCTTTTGATCATGTGTATGATTGTGGCTTACATTACTGAAAAAACAGGTACCTAATAAGACCAGTTATTATATGTATAATGGAAAATCATGCCTAACTGTACATTTTCTGGCTGGTGCCTACACAGGAAAAAATATATAGGATCTGCAGAACGAGAAGACACACAATAAGTGTATATAAGACATACCGGACAATACATTTGTTAGCATGTATTTCATCAATAAAAAGCTCAGTACAAATATCAGGATTTGATTACATATAAGAGAAAAATTAAACTAGCTTGAAGTTTAGTTCAATACCATAACATTTAGTTTAATATTTATCTAATGTGGAAAAAAGTGTGATACCGCCAAACTTGCATGGTCGAATGTAATGATCATTAAAGTAAGCGGAAAATTTATTTGATAAATCGTCTGACATCAATAATGTACTGCTGAAGTGCATGACAGATCTGGATATTTCGGCAGTTACAAAGCTAGTTACTGCCATGTAGGAATATTTCAAGCAATCTGTCACTTCCAATATGGATTATAAGATGCATGCTAAACCCCGCAACTTGCCAAGAAATAACAGGATTAAGTATTTTTTTTCACTGAACTGTGTAATTGGAACAGAAGAAAGGAAACTGCTTGAAGTCTTCAGTAGGATAAGAGCAAGCACAAGATAGACGTTAACTTTGTGCAGGTCAAGGTTAATACTAATGTATCTTAGACTTTATTGCGAAGGCCAAAATTTAGCAAATATGAAACCATGGATGTAGAATTCAGGAACAATATCTGTAGCTAAGAGAATAGTTTTAAGTTTTGGTTCAAATATTTGTGGAGAAAGTGAATCTCTAACGTCGAAAGGGAGGTTGTTCCACTGTTTGTTAGCATCTGGGAGAGAAGAGTTATCCAGACGTGATCTTCCAAATCTAATGGGGTGCACTGACGTTTGAATGTCTGAAAGGACGACCAACGGGGGGACAGGGTGCTAGATTAGAAAGATAGGAAAGAATTAATCTGTAATACATTTTGTACACGAGGACAAGCTTAAAGTATTTACATCTGACTGCAAGGGTTCACCACCCAAGTTCACAAAGTAAGTCAACATGCGACGCATGTTTCAAAGCAGGAGTACGAATTTGAATGGCGCTGTACTGAATCAATTCCAAGGGATCAGACAGCACCTTAGCACATTTGTCATAGCCTACAAAACCATACTCAAGAATTTGCCGAAGCATAGAACAACATTGTTTATCTATGTGCATGATACATAATACCTAAACGCTTGGACTAAGGATTTTTTTTGACCATCTGTATTGGAAATCCCTGTGATGTTGGCACACCCAGATAAGTTGCGATTTAAAGGTGATACTGAGATGTGTATAACTGAATATCTGCCTCAGGAATCAGAGACCCACCTAAAAACAGGTGAATGATGAGGTTTTACGTGTTGCACAGGAAATATAACAGATAGTGATTTGATGGCATTGAAGTTTAAGTTATGGTCCTTGCATCTGAACCTGTCTGTATATGACGTGTGGTGGCACCACTCATGGTATGAAGTGTCCATGGCACAACAGGTGCAAAACCTACTTTAAGTTTATTATTCACAGTGTGAATTGAGATAAGCTCTCTAATGTATATACCTTGGCCAATGGTCAAATTGTGAATTATTTGGACCTACTTTGAAAGGTCATAAACTATGAAGTAAAAGACCCTGAATTTTGAAAAACATGAAGGTCTTCAATATTAAATGTACTGTACATAATATGCGCAGCTTGACCTACTTTCTCAAGGTTTCATAGTAAATACGTTTAAGGATTTTTTTTTGTCTTGGTCATTACATATTAACCTGTGGACATGTATACATGTACCGTCACAGGAACTTTATACATACAAAAGTATATGTCATGTAGAGTCATGGTGGCGGTACTAGAGATATTAAGTGGAACCAGCATCATAGGTATTGAAAGTATACCTAATGTGTTATTTAAATTATGAATAAAAACGCAACGTCTAAATATGAATTAGGCAATTTGTTAATTTTTGTAAACGTTCGGATACCCTCGGCCTATTTCTCAAGGACCTGGTAAAGGGCACTGATTTTTTTTGGTTACAAATAAGGTTAACAATACTAAATGTACTGCAAATGTGTATCATATATAGAATTTCAATACTGATTAAAATGAGTGACCTGGACCTACTTTACTCCAGGTCATTCGAAAATGCATATCAGGAAATGATTTATTGTGATGCCCATGTTTTAATAAATTGAGATGCAACTACAAAACTGGCACCAAATATGCATTAGGCTATGGTCATATTTGTAAAGTGTTATGTGATCTTGACCTATTTTAAGGTCTGTAAGCACTAAAGAAAAAGACACTAACTTGCATATGTTGATAAAGAAGAACGTGGACGATGCCAAATGTACCATAAATGTGTGTTTAGTTGGAAGTTTGATGTTGCATCATACGGATGACATTATCTTATTTCTCAACGTCAGGGAGGGAATTCATTTCATGAACTGAATTTTTGGGTGAGAGTGATCAGATTCTATGTCGGCAGAGCATTAGGCCCACGGACCTCTTATTTTTGGTTTTTCATACTGATTTGCATCACCCTCCACATACACAAATGATAAACTGTCGGTTCTGTGCTAGGCAGTCATATTTGTTTAAATTTTAATTGATAACAGTGAGACAAGTGGTGGTGCATACATTTCTTCAAAATGGATCAATAATGTACACATTACACATAAAGAATCAATACTATACACATTATATGTAAAAAAATAAATCCTGAATGCATGATGAATTTACAGGTACCTGTAGGATAACCATGTGGCACCACAGAATGGTCCTTGGTGAAGAAAAAGAATGATGAATCAATTCATGGATTGATTCACTGTTTTATAAACAACATATGTCTGGTATATTTTACATTAAGAGTATTTAATTATGACTACCTCTTCCCCTGCCCCTACAAATTTCTCACTATTACAAGCGCTCAAAAACACCTTAAGATGTCAAAGTATAACCATCCTGATAGAACTTTCAAATATTTTGAATAAGGAAATTCACTACAGACCAATATCTATTTGTTGGACAGGTGTTGTGTTGATAAGTATTTTTTTTGTTTTTTTGTTTTTTGTTTTTTTGTTTTTGTTTTTTTTTTTGGTTTGTTTTTTGTGTTTTTTTTTTTTTTTTTTTTTGTGAACTAGCACAAACAAAATAAAGAGTGGTAAAGTTTCCCTAACAACACCTAAAGAGCTTGGTTGTAAACAGAACTGCATACGTGAAATGTGTGAAACTCCATTTGTGCACTACTGTTAACGAAAAAGGTATATGTTTGAGCTTGAAAATGCAACATAAGAACAAATTTTGACCACTGTCTTAATATTAATCATGTGGGCCATTTTTCTTCTCTCGTGCGCTTTCCAAATATAACATTTATGAAATGATGTGGTAATCAAAAAAGAAGAGAATAAAAAACAGTTCTTTGCTACTTTTGATTCTTTTTCACGGCTGACAAACTGGGACATGAAAATTACATAGGTGAAATAACTTGAAATGATATGAACCTGTAATGCAAGGAAGCGTATCTGCAGAATTTATCAACTGTGTTTACATTTTTAAAAATTGGTTATATTTTTCTTGAATGGAAGCGTACAGTTGGACTGAAAGGGGTAACTTGTTTGTGAGTGGTGGCACTGACAGCAAGTGCCCAGTCCTTTTTGTAAAAAAAATGGTCCTAGGTCTGACGATGCCTAGACCATCATTTGACAAATTAACATTTTGGTGCAATGTTCCAAATAAACTTAAACACAATCTTAAGATACAGTAAATATAAAATGCATCTTTAGGTTTGGCAACAGTTTTACCTCCAGCATGCAGTTAGAGACAAGAAGCGTATCAAACATGCTTATATAAATTAGATTAAATTGTAGCTCACAGCTTCCAAAGAAATGACTATGCATTTATAGTGTGTAGTCCCACCTACATTAAGCAAGTTTCATATTAGACGTTGATTAACTAGTCTCCTCACCAGGCTCGTTATTACAAATCAATCTCATACTTTCATGCTTGACTTAATTCAAAATAGCCATGGTGGCCGTCATCACACAGAAAAATGTTTAGTTGGCATCTCTGACGTGTAGATGTCTCAAACCCACAGCTTCCCAATGTTTGGTTCATAGGTTTCAACTGTGTTGTGACGTTTACGTCCAAAACTTCAGAATTCCAATCAAATTCTAGATGCTCCGTTATCCCCTACATACATATTAAAATTGAGGGCATCGTCAACATTTGAACAGGCTGTCTCCACTGAGCTATCTTACAGGCCACACTTATTAGCTAAGCTGACTTGTCAGTCTGCTGAGCTTAAAGTATGGTCCATCATGCAACCAAAATTCACATTTTCAACTTCTCCATTTTGAACAGTTCCAAAATTCCCTTGATACAGCCACACCACCCAGGATCTCTGGGGAAAATGAAGGATCAAGACATATCTTTCCACAAATTGGGCTCGTTTCACCAGGGAAAGGCCACAATTTGTAGATTCGAAGTGATCAGGATTGAAAAATTGTATCACAAGGTGACTCAGCTATGTACTTAAAAAAGTGAGGAAACTTTAATAAATAGAAGCAAGCCATACATTTGTCAATGCCGTTATGGTTTCATTAAAATCATTAATAATAAAGTACAACCTTATGGGAATGGGATTAAAATGAGAGGTGTCTTGAATTTGTTTGGGCATTGTTTATGTTATTTGACAGTTTTGTTCAGTGGAAAATTAAAGGGGTACAGTATATCCGCATGTGGCTCCCTATCTCCCTTTGGCCACCTGGGCAAGGGAAATGCCAATATTGACAATAAAGAATGGTCTCTTAATTTTCAGCTTGATAAAACCACCATGTTCTCTATGCTATTTTCTGTACATGTCGCATGCTACTTCTACATACATATCCGTATTGCTCACAATAAATTTCTAGCTTAATATAATTGGTAAAGGTTTGCCATTGGCGCAGCATCTAAAATCCGAAAGAAGACTTGAGTCCTCTTATTCTATTTCTGTACTTTCTCGGCATATAACTGAAATAGTGCCTTTGACGAAATCGCTTTCTTCTGTGTCTGTGCTCCTGGATGTAAAAAGATGTCTCCTTCATGGCCGTTTTTGTCCAAAAAGTCTTCAATGTCTCTTTTTACGTCAACCCAATGTGAATCAAGGGATATCTGTTTACCCTATGTCGGTGAAACCGGCTTAACTTTCTAAATCGTCGAGCCACATGCCATCGTCTTCTCTGTCTGGGTCCCCTGATAGCTTTCATGATACAGGGGTCTCCTTGATACCAATGTTCGGCCAAAACGTCTTCTGTGTCTGTTTTTACATCCGCCTTGGTTTCTCAAGTGGTGTGCGTTTGCCCTATATAAGTGAAACCTTTTCAATTTCCGAAGTATTCTAGCCACATGCCACTGTCTTCTGTGTCTAAACCCGCTGATTCTTTGAGGAGAAAGATGTGTCCCTGATGGCTGTTTTCGGCAAAAGCCTCTTTGGTATCTATTTTCATGTCCACCTTGGTGTCTCAAGTGACGTCTGTTTGCACTATGATGGTAAAACTGTCTCAATTCCCTCAATCTTCTAGCCACATGCCATTGTCTTCTGTGTGTGCACCCTTTTATTCCTTAATATAAAACACATTTCTTTGATACCTATTTTTGGCCAAAATATCTTCAGTGTCTTTTTCCTGTGTCAACCTCAGTTTTTCAGGTGATGTCTTAATAATTTATGGCGGCGAAACTGTCTCAATTCCGAAAATCTTTGAACCAGATGCCTTCATCTTCTCTGTCTGGATTCCCAGATTCTTCAATTGAAAAGATGTCTCCTTGATGGTTATTTTCGGCCAAAGCACCTTCGGTGTTTATTTTCTCCTCCACCACCGTATCTCAAGTAATGTCTGTATGACATATGATGCCAGAACTGTCTCAATTTTCTAAATCTTGTAGACATGTGCTATTGTTTTCTCTGTCTGTGCCGTCTAATTTTTCAGTGGAAAAGATGTCTCCTTGATACCCTATTTCCACTCAAACGTCTTTGATGTCTATTTTTAAATCCACTTTGGTGTCTGAAGTGATGTCTGTTTGCCCTATGGTGGCAAAACTGTTTCAATTCCCCAAATCGTTGAGCCAGATGCTTTCTCATTGCTGTGTCCCCAGATTCTTCAATGGATAAGATGTCTCCTTGAAGGCCATTTTTGGCCAAATCATCTTCGGTGTCTATTTCAACCTCCATCACGGTATCTCAAGTGATGTCTGTGTTCCCTCTGAAACCACTCAATTTGCTTAATGTTCCAGCCACATGCCATTTTCTGCTGCGTCTGCGCCCTCTCATTCTTCGATTGAAAGGATTTCTCCTTGGTACCTTTTTGGGCCAAAACGTCTGTGATGTCTATTTTAATGTCCACCTCAGATGCCATTATCTTCTGTGTCTGCACCCCCTGTTGCTTAGATGAAAGCGAAGTCTTCTTTATACCTCTTTTCAGTCAAAACGTCTGATGTGTCTATTTTTAAGTCTACTTCAGTGCCTCAAACGACATCTGTGGGCATATGGTGGTGAAGCCTTCTCAATTTTCTAAATCTTTGAGCCTTATGCTTCTTGTGCCTATGTTGTGTGACACCTCCTGATCACTATCAATTGCACTTGCATGATGATGGTAAACTGTCTTGATAACAGTTATCTCAACACTGCGTTTGACTTGTGATCTGCAATAGGCCATTGCTGCTATGAGCAGTGAGATGATCTAGGCTACTTTACTTCAGCTGTTGAATATGCCACACAGACGTTCCCCCTAATATACTCCCAATTTCCTGTTTGCAGGGTCACCATGCCAGTTGATCAATGGATATATGCCTTGACAAAGACAGGAGACTTTGATTTTGTAGAAAAAAAAAAATTGTTAAAACATTGTTGATGCTGCGAGGTTTAAACGTTTGACTCCTTGCTGATTCATACTTATTTTTAGTTACATTCTTAGTCTTGTGCTCTTATGTAGCTGACCACACCCGTTGCGTAATGAACATATGCAATGGCAAAGACAAGTGCTTTGTTTTGTAAAGCTACAGCTTGTTTTTGTTCAAACACTGCTGCATCTTGAACGCAGACACTTATTGGACTCCTTATTATTAATACCCATGTTATATGTTACATTTTATGCAACTAATTTACCCATGCTACTTCTAAATTGTAGCAAGCAATCATTGGTGGGAAAACTGACTGGCGGGATCACAGGTACAAAGTCGGCGTCTTTTATATATTTCTACTGCACTTCTACTCTGCTTGCAGCATGTACTTTCTCACATAAAGTATTCATAACTGGCATATGGCTTCATTGTGTTGTTTTGTCATTTACAATTTTCAATTTTCATAAACTCAAAAATCTGCCTCCTCCCCTTGTATAATCTGATAGTTTTTATTCTGACATATATGACATATAACTGTAAACTTATGTTTCAGGTGATTGGAAATAGCTTGTCAACATAGTTTGATCACATTTCCTATTCCTCAAGTTAGAGGTACAGTGCATGCCATCATTGACAGACACACAATAAAAATGTATAAACATTTGTGAGTGGCGTTTTGGAAGGTACCCATACAAAAGATGCCAATGAAAGGCACATAATGTGGGGAATGCCAAAGAAAGGTAGACTGACCCGACAAAACAGTTCTCATTTAATGTACATTTGTCAAACTATCGTCATGCAGGTTATTATGTGACGCATTACTACATCTTTACCAAAAATCTGGAACCTCATGGCTATCAGGAGGTCTCTTCAGCAAACAACCATTTGACTAAGAGGGCACTTCTAAAAATTCTGTCAATGTGGGGAAGAGGATATTATCCTGTACTTGTGGAAACAGCCGGTTAATTATCCAGTTCCAGCATTCAAGAAATAGTTATCCGAGGAAAAAATATGCTTGAATGTCCAGTAAGGTGGAGCCGCATTTGCGCCTCTAAGACAAAAGCCAGACAATGTATCTTGTGTAAATGAAGAAATGGAGTGAGGACACGCATCCATGTGCAAAGCCGAAATTCACCAAAATATTTTATTGTGATAAATATTCAGTGCACAATTCTATAATTTGAGCCAGTATTAGCTGCCAAAGAACCCACTCATCAGTGGATTCCGGGAAAGAGTTATTCTTTTATCCATCATAATGAAAGCCCTCTAGAGTGGTGATGCAAGCACCAAGACCAGTGTCCATTACTATCTACTCTTGCCTGTATGTATTTGGCAACCCCAGTGACAAGTGTTCCGTATGGGAACCTCTTTTTTGGACGCTGGTAACAGGCTTACAAGGAAAAGACCAAATATGCATTCAGATATGGCAGTGATGAACATGTTATGCATAAGAATAAAACTTCTTTCTGTTGAATTAAAAATGATCGAGTATCATGATGAAGAATGTGATAACATGCTCACTGATAACTTAGCAATGCATATTGTTCTTGAATTATTATTTTCAAAACTTTTGTTGACATGGACCTGTGACTTTGACACCAAAATTATATGAAAGTGAAAACGAAACATGCTGATGCCCGGACAATTGGACAAACTAATTACTGTACAAATAAATGTGTTTTAGTGCAACAAGGATGTCCCCGCTTTGTTAGTACATATGCGTGGATAACAAAAAGCCCATAGGACACACCTATTTTTACATGCAAGTTACAAAATTACATGGGTCTAAACTTTGAAAAATCATTGCAATAAACGAACAGCTGTTTTTTGGACCTCATTTATGAGATAAATAGCGCTGACGTAGTTCGCATATTATTTAATTTTCATTGACAGACCAACCTGGCCTGCCAATTATACTGGTACGCTACCATGTGCAATTTGCAAATCCTACTCCAAAAACATTTTAAGCCATCACCTAACTGGCACAAGTCATACTGTTATGTTCAAAAGTAGGTCAGAAATTTGTATATTTCAACTCGCCCAGGTGCTCATAGCAGCTCTCATTCCACTTTGCAATGCGATTTTGCCAAACTTGTAACAGAAGCAAACTTCAAAATTTTTGGAATAGGGCCTTAAATCATAACTTCAGAAAGCAGTTATTAATTTTTCTTTAAACACTTAGGCTTCATTGTGTGACCATTCAAATGTTTTTAGCAGACCTGGACATTTTTGGAGCTTTTAAAGTCATATGAAGAAATGGAATACCTCAAGTCTAAGAAATGGCCTCCTAATGCTTATCATCCAAATCTCACTAATTTTGTAAGAAATGATCAAGTACTTTTGAGCTATACTCTTAGAATATTTAAGATGTCAAGTAAAAATATGTTTCTTAGAAATAAACTGTGAAAGGTGTCAGAACAGATCTGAAAGAGTGATAAGCCATTAGATGAAATTACTGGCTCCCTCACATTATTATCTTGTTCACGGGATAAACATGTAAAGAGCTTGTAACTGGATCTATTGTTGTAGTGAAAAAAACATCAAAATACATTCGAAATGAAGATTTTTTTTTTTTTTTTTTTTTTTTTTTTTTGCATAAGCTTGAGCCATTATGGGGTTTCGATTTCTCTGTTTAACATGTGAAAGAATAATGCTCTTTTGATCATGAGTATGACTGTGGCTTAAATTGCTAAATAAAAGGGTACCTAATTATTTTATGCATAATGGGAAATCATGACTCATTGCACATTCTCTGGCTGGTGCTTATGGGGATCAGCATGTCTGAATAAACTGTGACATCTGACTGCACTTTTGACAGATACTTACCGTGATGAACAATTTTAGGCTTAATTTCCTCACAAAGTGAAAAGGATACAATAAAGGCCCTAGGTATGATGGAAGTTCTCCAATATCTTTTGCCAAGAATGACAAAAAGTCAAATTTTACAGGATGTGATTTTTCATAGCATATTGACCACTTTGACGACCCAAACTGTTGAGTATATTCGCTGGCTCGCTCTTCACACGATCACAGTGAAGTCAGATACAAGTATCCTGAAAGGCAGAGTGTGAATGTAGAGTACATAAGAATAGCCCTGTTTTGCCAGAGCTATTGAGGTGTTTTGTGTGGAGAAAAGTAACCGAACTATCAATATCAGGTCCCACTTTGAGGTTAAGTTAATATTTGGAGTCTGTGAGAACATATGTGGTTGTACGCAATTTTTTCGGGGGGAGGGGGGAGTCATTCCTACGAGCTGAATGGTTGTGCTATATCAATTAATATGTGTTACAGATGATGTTAATTTTTGGACTCAAGGTCCAAATCTGTTTATCTAGGTATTTACAAGACTCGTCTTTAGCTCTGCTGACTGTAGATTTCACAGCTTATGCGCTTGCTCATGTCTTACTCGTAAGGTTTATGCTTGTGACCTTCATACAATTCATATTTTTTAATGATACGCAAATATAACTTTATAGGTATAGGCTCCAAAGCATGCCCTAAGTAGTTATCCGCTGAAGACCCTTCAATTTATTTGGACTAATACAACATGTGTAAAAATTCTAAAGAAGAACGTGTGCAATATGGACAAGAGTACTTCCATGTGTAAGTAAGTTAGACAGTGGTGGGCTAGCTTACAGAGGGTAAAGGGTTGAGACTGCGGAATAGGGTAATGAAAAGCTAGGCCCAGTTCGATATTGGTGGCTCCACCTATAGTAACCTGTATTATGTAGGCTAAAATGAGAACACATTTATAATGCGGCTTTTCGAAGAGTATTTCTGCATCATCGTGAACCATTTTAGTTCAAACCTATTTTTCTTATCTGGATGACCCTATAGTACACCTAAATGACTAATACATGCAATCATCTGCAGAAGATTATCAGTAAAAGTACATATAACAAATTTCAGGATTTAAATGCATATAAGATACAAATTAACCAGTATGGAGTTTGGTTCAATGATATGAAGTTAAGTTCAATATTTACACAATGTGCAAAAGCGTGAGATACCAATAAAATTGCATGATCCATACCAATGATCATTACAGCAAGTGAAACATTTGCTTGATAAA